>PNEQ01129818.1:0-48441 GCA_003012365.1 Medauroidea extradentata
TTTTGGAAAATTTTGGAAAATTTTGAAAGTGACGTAATCCAATATGGCGACCGGAAACAAGATGGCGGCCGGAAACAAGATGGCCGCGGTGACGTCATCCAAGATGGCGGCGGTGACGTCATCCAAGATGGCGGCGGTGGCTCCTCGGCTCCTCAGCCGTAAGCCGCTTGCCCTCGGAGGAACATAACCCATCTACTTACTTAAATCTCAATATATAAAATGAAGTGTCCTGACTGACACACTCAGTCACTCACTCATCAACGCACAGCCCAAACCGCTGGACCTATAAAAATTAAATTTTGAGGGAAGCTACGCCCTGGCCCGTAGGCACTCACTAAGAATGGATTTTTCGAAATTCGATAATTAGGACGTGAAAAGGGAGAAATTGCTTTCAAAGAACCCCTGATATCTCATTAACCGGGAAAGCTTTCATAATTTTTTTAACTTCATAATATTGCACAAATAAATTAATATTTGCAATTTTTTGATTTGGCGGAAATCGAAAATTAAGGAGCTGAAAAACCGTAAAATTTGTTTTTCATTAATCCGTGATTTTTCCTAAACCATTTCAGAAAGTGAGATGATTTTTTCTTTTAAATGATGCTTAAGTAAATATCTAAAAATAATTTTTCGAAATTCGTTTTTGATAGCTTTTAAACAAATAAAAAGTATTTTTTTTATTAATCCCGCTTATCTCCTAAACCAGTGGAAATATTGAAATGGTTTTTGCTTTAAAATAAATCTTACGTAAATATAAATAAATTTAATTTTGGGACTTTTCGAAATTCGACCTTGAAAGCTGTTCAAAATTTTAATGTTTTTTTCAAATAATCGTCTGTATCGCTTATAGGCCTACCTGTTGAGATACCGTGATGATTTTTTTGATTAGAATGAAGTTTATGTAAATATCTACAAATCAAACTCAGGATTTTATGAAATTCGAAAATTAAGAATTTGAAAAGTATAGTATTCCGAAAAAAACAGAATGATCACGAAGAAATAATTCAACAGTTGTTTCTTTTTGCCAACCTACTCATAAATAAAACCTCTTTGGACTGTAGCCTGTACATACGAAAGAATTATCACGGCCTGTCTGTAAGTATTCACTCAGTAATGTATAAAGTTTTTGGTATGGGAAGGGTGGGGTTACGGGTTCGTATCCCGTGCAATACGTTGCGATGAGAACTACTATGACATCATATGAGCATATTGCGCGTTCTTTACACTGATCTAAGACAATTTACAGTTCACTGTTATTGTGTACGCTAGCTGTTAAATGCCTTAATCACATATTTTATCCAGAGATACTGATTTCATTACATAATTTCAAGCGAGCAAAGCCGCAGCCGGCCAGCTATTATAACTATATTCTGCTAACGGTAGGGTAAGTATCATCGATATTTTACTTTTTAGTATTTACACTCTTACTCAAAATATTGATTATAACTGTGGACCACAGAAGACGTTTAACGTGGCCTAGAACAGCACAAGGGTTTGTAGACGTGCATGGGGGAAGGGATCGGTCAAGGCATGCTGAAGAAACCATCCCAGCATTAGCCTATGGAGTGATTTCGTAAAACTCCGGGAAACCGAAATCAGGATGGCCGGAGCCGGGAATCGAACCTAGATCCTCTCGAATGCGAGGCGAGTGTTTCACCACTGCTCTACCACGCTCGGCGATGGCAAAGTCAAGCGAATATGGCCTTTGTCTCACAGCACGTGTTTCGAGTATCTTCACCACTGGTCATCCAGGGACAGTGTGTTCGCATTGACAACTGGGGGAGTAATGTTGCGATCCAACTATAAAAAAAAATAAAAAAATAAAAAACTCTATAAAGCTTGTTTACGCTATACAATTCCAATGGCTTTTGATTTCTTCGTTTCTCTGCTGTTGTCATTTTCCGATTTATTAAATCTATTGCGGCTGACGATGAACGTTCAGTTTTTCTCTCCTTGGGAGTGGGATTGTCGTATTAGTTTTCATTGGGTTTTCGTACGAAAACATCTTGCAATCTAGAGAGACAAAGTGTGGGGAAAATAATGAAGAAGTAGTGCACCGTGATTAAACCTTCCGATTTTTAGAAACGCCGTCTGAAAGAAATAATAATTAGTATAATAATAATATTAACTGGTACGAGTCAATATTTCTGATATTTTGTGATGACATTTTTTGTTAAGTCATTCAATAAGTTATATTTATCAGAAACAAACTTTACCTTACACGTTATCACGTTCGTAAAATAAGTTTCGTCGTTTTCACGGCATGTGGCGAAGTTGTACATAAATAACATTTAAATAACTTTTAATTCTGATGTCGTGTAGCTTCGTAATTATCTTACATCTTTTGATTTTAATGTTTGTGATGAATTGGCAGAAAAATAACAATGTGTCCTAATTTTTTTTGTGCAAAAATGTCATAGTATCATGGTTAAATCGATAGAGACGGTTACATTGAATGAAACGCTAAAGAGAGCAGGAAACCAAATTACCTCACGGTTTTAACGCTCGCATCTGATAAAAAAATTACATAACTGCGTAATGCCAGATGCATCAGATGTCACGGCCATGGCAAACGTAAGCCCCTGTCACTGGAGTGTTATTTGATCGGATTACGAGGGCTGTCATTATACGGAGCGAAAATAAAAATATAGCTACTACTGAATATTCAAACACGCTGCTTCATTTATTTTCTGAATATAAAAAAAAATCATTTAGAAAGCAGTAATGGTATATTTTCACGAGTCCATATTCTATAGTTCTTTACATTCACAAATGAGTTCTTTTATATAAAAAATACTGTAGTTAAATATGAACAGCTACAACACTATTACGACGCTTGTTCACGTATGATGAATGAGGCGAGACCGTAACGAGAGAATTTTCTTATACTGTCAGCAAATGACGTGGGAAATGTAAAAAAAAACGTATTCTTTCCCGTCGATCGGTGTACAGCGCATTTCATCGTGCAAGTACATTACACATAGTACTTGAATAATCGATCTTAAAGTTACTAAGATACACGTAGGAAAAGTATTATCAGCGTTTGATAGGAGTGATTATTACTTCTTTTAAGTAACAAAAGTGTTTTTATATATAAATATATATATGTATATATATGGGATAACACAAACATAAAGAACATACATAAACAATCGTGAGTATATATATATATAGTACATGTACGTACATGCCTACATCATACATATGCATACATACGTGAATGTTCTTAAGAAGATAATAATTTTATGCCATAATTAGTGCTTTTTAAATTAGCCAAAATTTACACTTTTTTGATTACTCGCAATACCTTATATATATGGTGCTAGGCGGTAATAAGGCACAGTTACTATTTAAAATGTTACCCGCCAACAAACCTCTTCGCTAGCAGCCCAACCAGAAAGCTGCTAGTGATGTTATGTAAGGACAGTAATTTCAAACTCGTAGTCCCAATTGTTTTCTGTAGATCGTGCGTGGAAGAATACGGAGGTGAGTGTTACCTTGAATTTATAACTTTTCTCCTCTAAGGAACCTCTGCCTTTCAAGTTATGCACTTTAAATGCATATATGCGAAGTAGGATGTCAGTATATACTTAAGTAACAACACAACCACGCCTTGAAAGTCCGTTTCATATTATTCCTCTTATTCATAACAAATAAAATTAAAATGTCATGCTAACAGATGTAAGGCCCACTCATGTTTTGAGTGGGCCTTATTATATGTAATTGAATCGTACATTACAGTATATTAATTTTAATTTAAATACCAAGAACCATTCGGGGGCTGCTAATCGCCATGTTCACCGTGGTGTATTTATTTTTATATAAAAGAACGGTTTAAATTAAATATGTCAGTTACTATGACTATGTTTTTTTAGTCCCCAGAAAATTATTTTAACAACCTGTTCTAATATAGCCATTTCTTGTTAAGATTCAATAGAATTTTAAGAAACTGTGTCTGTGTATGTATATTACACACGGCAGCCGTTTAACACGCCGAGAAGAGTTAGACGATGACATGTCAATCTTTCAAAGATTGGCGAATCTTCTACAGTCACTATTTCATGTACACCAAACATAAAACGTAAGCGTCACACAATCCTCTGCAAGAAGGCTATTAACTACATAGCTCAAACCCTGATCAGAAATATCATTGTAAAAGAATCTGCCCAATGCACTGTTTTTAAATCTGTTTACTAAACAAAAGCAATATATTACGACTGAAATGATCGTAAAAATTACTTATTGATGCTGTTAACATTAAGTAAAAGTACGTATTTTAAGGACCATAACATTTTTTTAACAAAGAAATCTACTTAAAATATCTACTCTGAAAAAGTTCACTAAGAAGTAAAAAAATAAGTTATTATTACAGATTAGAAAACCATCAATTTATTTGTATAACAATACATAGAGACTGGGAAAATTTGCGGGTTCACTGACGTGCAGGCTAGCCTCCAAGATTATATGTGTATTCAAGCAGACAACAGCTGTTCATTAACTGCTCGCTGACACAGTTAAATGGCCAACATTTAGTTACATTATTATTGGCTCATAGACTTCATGGTGGTTCAAATAAGTCAACGGTCAGTTGTGGAAGTAGCACGATATTATAGTCGCTGGAATTATTGACTGTGCCTGAAAGAAAACGCGAATTTTTCATGTCTCTAGCAATATACAATTATAATTTTTTTGGAAACGATGCCAGCCAAGGTTCACAAACGTGTAACGCAGCAGCGTAAGTGTGTGTATATATATATAATTTAATGAACTGTAACGTTGACTGCAACTAAGGACGTGTCTTAATCGTCACAAAGACAACATCCGCGCTGCGTTGAACACTACGGGGTGCAGCGGCGGCCGGCAGGGCTTGGAGGGGAGCACCTGGTTTAATTAGGTATTGTTACATTATGGAATTAACGTGTTTAAAAAAGTCAATTTTAGTAGATTTAGAAAAATTTCTTAAAAGTTTGGCTGGCACCTACTCCAAAAATAACAATACTGGTATATTACTGTCCTAACAAATTGGTGGCATTCTATGCAGACTAATAATAACGTAATTGCTTTTTTACTTTCTAGTACATTTCTTCCGAGCTGATTTTTTTGAAGTCGGATTTACTTTTATTTATTGATTTTTTACTAAGTTCCGGTGCCAACCTTCTACATTCGTGTTGTTTGTCGTTATGGAGTTCCGTTATTCCTTCGCAGTCCAAATCAGTTGAGAAAGTCCTTGACCATAGTTAGGTACCTACCTAGTTGTGGATTGTCAAGAACCTTCCAATACCTTAATCAATATACACTTCGTATTCGATTTTTCCTGGTGGGGATGGTCCCCGGATATTCGCATGTAGGAATTCACTGGTCGGCACGTTTTCTCAGGGATTTCCCGTTTCCCCCGCCCCTTCATTTCGGTGCCGCTCCATACTCACCTCAAGTCACCTCTCACCAGCGCTAAAGAACGCTGACCAAATTTTCTCACTAACTCATATTCGATTTTGAGGAGTATTCTTATGTATCTTGGAAATCCAAGGTCTAATGCCAATAAAACTAAAATGGGACCAACTTGTAAACATCCCCTTTCAAAAATAAAAAAAATACAAATAGGTTGAGAAATGACGGAGTACTGAGGTAACAAATAACTTATAAAAAATAACACAACTGTATTGAGAACCTCCTCCTTTTTTTTTTTTTTTATTTAAGTCTGTCAAATTCAAACAAAGAAATGAAGGAAAAAACGGCTTTAGATATCATTCTCGCAACACTGCATTTCAAAATGTATATATGTATACACATTAACAGTAAAAATAGTAGCCTAAGTGGCAGTAAATAATGGCAACTAACAGAAACAGGCGATATCAGTGCAATCAAGAATGCAGCACACAACTTGTTTTCATTAAATTAAAACGTATAATTTATAATTAAAATCTTTGTAACACTGAGGCATTATATATACACCTCGTCTGTTATTGAATAAAGATAGCAAGACCTCTTTTTTATTTTCAGCGAAACCCACTTTTTAGTTTGCACACTCTTTTGAACGACACTGTTTTGAAAGCGGGAGTTAGGTTGCCGTCAATTTCGCAGAACTTTGGCAGTTTGAGAGTTTTCTTATGTGTAAGAAGTTTTATCGTCAAGCTGTCCGTAGCTGTATTTCGTAATTCCATTAATGTGTACACTATCTCCATCTTCATTGATGAAAACATCTTTAACCCCAAGATCTTCAGCTAGAAGCTTCGTGTCAAAAATTTTGTACAGCTTATCTCGTGGACAACAAAATGTTTCCAACGCTTCTTCGCCTGTTTGATGATGGTCACATAATTATCAGCTACAGATAAGAAAGAGAAAATGTTTTATAAGGTTTTTCTGCGTTCTCGACTACAGAAATGGCAGCATCACTTTCATTTATGGTATGCCTTGTTATTAAACACTTGATTCTTTCGTTCTGCACCGTGTGTCGCTCGACTGATAGTTACACCTATGCACAGCAGCGAAACAAATACAGTAATTAATATGGCTGAAATAATTACATTTTTGAAGCAAGATAGCTACATTCTGAAATGTTTTCTGCAATTTACTTTCTATGATTCAGTTCAAGACATCCACATCTCTGTATTAATAAATACAACTAATATCAGTTTATACAAACATGTTATAAGACAGTTATATTCCATAATGTTGCGCTGTTGTTTTTGAAAAAATTCGTACTTTAACGTAAGAACTGTTACAGTTGGAAATGAATCCGTATTGCAAACAGAATTGTTCGCACTTTATAGAACTGTTATGTACAATCACACAGACCTTCATTCTATGACAAACTGGTATAAGTAGTAGGATAATGGCGAAGCTGGCGCACAGGCTCCTGGCTGTGTGCAAGTAGGCAAGGCCGCCATCTTGGATTACATCATGGCGGCCATTTTGTCACATGTCATGTCACATATATCATATGTCACATTATGTCAAATAATGTCAAATAATGTCACATCATGTCACATCATGTCATATCATGTTACATTATGTCATAACATGTCACATTATGTCACATATGTCATATATCACATTATGCCATGTGTCATATGTAATGTCCTATGTTATGCCATATGTTATGTCTTATGTTATGTCTTATGGCATATGTTATGTCTTATGCCATATGTTATATCTTTTGTTATATCTTATGCAGAATGTTAAGTCATATATTTTGTCATATGTTAAGTCATATGTCACATCATGTCGTCAATATTGTCGTGTCCTCCATCTTGTTTACAGCAGTCACTTGTTTGAGGGAATTTTTGCCTCCAGGAGGGAATTTTTTTCCTTGAAATTTCCCTGAGTCATCGTCTGCTGGAGAGGCCATGTTTGTTTCCATCACTGGCTACTAGGCAGCGTCGGTTTGTTTCCATCATTTGCTACTAAGCGGCGCTAGCATCGCAGTTTGTTTGCATTATTGATTGCTAGGTGGCACTACAGTCGACATCCGCCATATTTGCTCCTGGATGTGTGCTGCCATGTTTGTTCCAACATCTACATCGCTGTTTGCTAGAGTGCTCTAGTATCACTATTTATGTAAGGTCGAAGTTGCTTGTGTTTGTATACGAGAGAATAGACCATATGATTTTATTTTTAGCAACTTAAAAATTTTTAGTTCGCTGGGTGTTGGTTTCGAACTTACAACCTTAATGTTATGAAGCATGTGCCCTAGCCCACTTTTTTTTATAACTTCGACGAAATGCACGCATGAAACCTCAAAGCGGGCAATTGAATCATTTTCATATGATTCAAAATAAATGCTAAATGCACACACGAAACCTCAAAGCTGGCAATTGAATCATTTTCATATGATTCAAATAAATTTGTACATGAACTCGACACATGAGCTACTACAAAAAACATTGCGAGCACCACCAAGACTGTAATGTGTTATACACAGAGCTATGTCACCACAATCATATTTATTATTCATGATTATTACAATTTTAATAATATTAAAACCTTTTTAGCAATATACTTTGCAGATAGTGTGCTGTGTAAAATATTGGTTGAGTGTACAAGGACTGTTGTACCTGATGATATTTAAGAAAAAAGTTATGACAGGCATATGAAATAATGTCTCACAAACACAGTGATAGGCTTTAAAAAAATAATTTATTGAAAATTATATATATATATATATATATATATATATATATATATATATATATACATATACAATAAATATTTACTATTCTGGAGGTGTCTGTAGTAGGTCATCTTCTACATGGAAAAGTTACTGATTTTATCCGAATGTCCAACATTCTCGTGCACAGACGAGCGAAATGAAACTTGATGTAGCAGAATAATCTTCCAGAAATTTCAGTTTCATTTTCACTTGCAGACTCGTCATTACACGTTGCCTCTTTCATCGTGACTGATAATTAAGAATTACCTTTACTGGCATATATTTACTTTATTTTTTCTCTTTTGTAATAACTCATCAGAAAAAAAAATTGCCAGTGTGAAATTAATTTCTTGCAACAGTTTTCTCTATACACAGGACACAAATGAGAAGCAAAAGTTCATTCCTTTATACAAAGCAAGTGTAATTCGCTTTATTTATATGTAATCTCTGATTGCTGAATCCAACTGTCATGGATTGTATCAAACCCTAGCCATCTCACCAACACTTTATTTCCTTTCTTCTTCAAAACCTTCTCGACTAAGTACATGTTTGGATACTTGGTAACCAGAATTTCTTCACCGTACAAACCACCTCGAATGTCTTCTAGGTAGTAGGTCCTTCGTTCATAGTGACGAATCTTGATCACTTTAAATATTTCAGTGCTCCAGTTTGGTATGTATCCTTTAGTAAATGTTCCCTTCAGTCTTGATATTTTTATGTAGTGTTCAACCTTTTCTTAGGTTTGTGCAGGTCCACTTTATTCTCATTTTTGTAAACAGTTTGTATTAAAGAGTTGTCCTTGATATCAACAGACTTTCTGTTCGTGGTCCGATGTATTTTATGATTATATTTTGACACTAGTTTGGGCGATATGTCCATCCACTTGTAGCTTCCATGTGCTGAAAATTGTTTCCACATTTCATTCTTCAAAGTACGATTAAATCTTTTCAAGATACTAGCCTTAATACCGCTGCGAGTAGAGAATTGTTTACTGTTATGTCTTGACATCAGTGCTTGAAATGATGAATTGTAGAATTCTTTACCGAGGTCAGTATGCAGATTCTGGGGCGGGCCTTTGTCATTTAAAACAATGTTTGTTGCGTTTTCTACATCCCTGCCACTCTTAGTTTTTACAGGCACAGCCCATGCATATTTACTGTAGCAGTCAATAACAGTCAGCATGTACTTGAAGCTTTTATACCTACAGGTATAAGGGATCATTTCAACCAAGTCTGCTTGATACAAGTCCTATAAACCAAACATGTGCACTTTACGTTGAGGATAATTTTGCCTTGCAGGCTTGTGCAGTTCCCAAGCAATATTTTGTCGACTCATTCTATGTAGCCGTTTTCACGCAGTTCTTCTATTATGTTAGATATTTCATTCGCATGAGAGTTATTGCCTGATTGCTGAGAAGCAACTAGTAGACATAGTATGTCGACAATTTCATTAACATTACTCCAGTTAACATATTCTGGTCGCCGTCCATCTTCTATTTTCTTACCTAGGTCACGACCAGAACCTATGGCAGCTCCTACATGGGAACAGCTGGGAAAAAATGATAAAATTCGGGTGTGTTTCATCCTTATATTCATTGCTGGTAGGATAGTTATTCTTCAATTGAGCACTTGTAAGTTTCAAAAGTTGTTTATACTGTTCCAGGGCACTGTGCGAATAATTGTCAGGATTCTGTTTAAACAGTAATTCGTAAAGTACAGAAGATGGCTTGATTACGACAGAATCTACTTGTATGTCACTACTGGGCAAGAATAACATTTGCTTTTTTCCCAAAAAATAATTTTTATTTTGCGTGTATACTCCATATGTCCTATCTTTGGACCGTGAATTGGTCAAGTAATCATGAAGTATTGTGCTTTGTTCCTTTTTCCGTTTCCACTCAGTGAGAGACAAATCATCTTCATCGATTTCATAAACGGTTTTCTTGCATTTGACAAAAGTTTTAGGTTCTTCTTCCTTCTTCACTGTCACAGATGATGATGGTTTTAAACTGTCAAGTCGCTCTGTTATAGGTTTAAAAGCTTCTTCAATAATTATATCACGTTCCATTCTAGCACGTTGAGCAGTCAAGTACTTTGCGTGAATACTTCTAATCATGGCATGTAAGTCACCTACAATGCCAGACATTGTACAACCCACTTACAATGACATGACAGAGTATTTATATGCTGGTCTTCTTAGGTGGTGGCCTAGAACTTGGTTTATTATTTTTCCCATCCAAAACTATAACTGAATGCAGGTTAGATGCAGATTTTAACGTGTTTTCAATAATTTTAATTGAAGCTTCAAGTTTAGTAAGGTCATTTATTGTTCTATCCAGCACATTTTGTACTAAACTAATCAAGTCACCATGAAGTGTGTAAATATGCGCCTTGTTAACAACATCTCCATCTTCTCTCGAACTTCCAATATTTTTAAGTCTTTTTCCTTCGGCACTACAGTTTACATCATCCGTAGGTATGAAACAACTTTCCATTTTACATTTCAGACCATTGCGGCCAAACTTTGAAATTATGTAGCTCATCTCTCACTGACGGAGGCTTATGAACTCATCGTATCCGCATCGATACCTTCCTTAAAGTAAGGGAAAGTCTTTGGCTATTACAAGAAATCCATAAGGATCACTCTAACAAAATGCACACAGCTCTTTGAATTTATCAAAAGTCATATTTGTATTAACATGATCAGAGTAAACATGTCTCATGTTCATATCATCCATACGAAACAAAACCAGCAGGTTGACGTTATCTCTCATTTACTGTTTGGGTATACGTGAATAAGTCTGGCAAAGGTAAAAGGAATCTACTAACATATGTCACCCCATGCAAAAGTTATCCTAGATACAAGCCTGTTTATCGCAAACTACATCATCGAACACAAACACAGAGTTTGGTAGAGCATCACTTGGTGGTACCACGGATTCATTGTCGCTGAATGGAAAATACCCGAGTCCATCCACATAACTTTGAATTTTTTCAAGTCGCCGATACTTTGGTTGATGTAATGGTTTCGAGTACAGGTACACATTCTCGAAACAAACACCATTAGGCTCCTCCAGCAAACTTAAGAGCACGCATGTCTTACCGCAGTTGGATGGCCCTGCTATGATGCAATGCACAGCATAGGGAAGCAAGGAACCATGCCTAGATTCGCGAGAGGTTACTTCATCCTCTGAAGTAATATGTATGGGCAAACTAACTTCTTTCTTATCAATACGTTTACTACCACCGAATAGGTGATTTGCCTGCAGTGCTAATTGCGGTGCTTGTGGTGCTAATTGTGGTGCCAATTGTGGTGTCAATTGTGGTGCTTGTGGTGCTTGTGGTGCCAATTATGGTGCTTGTGGTGCCAATTGTGGTGCTTTTGGTGCTAATTGTGGTGCTTGTGGTGCTAATTGTGATGCTTGTGGTGCTAATTGTGGTGTTTGTGGTGCTAACGGTCGTTTTTATGGTGCTAATGATCATGCTTGTGGTGTTAATTGTGGTGCTTGTGGTGCTAATTGTGGTGCTTGTAGTGCTAATTGTGGTGCTGTGAACGGAGCCTGCAGTGCCCATGATGGATAGTGATCAGTTTTGCTACAATTTCTAAAATGTTTCTTCAAAGCATCTCTTTGCATAAACTGGCGATGACAAAGTTCAAATTGAAATTTTAGTCGTGAAGTTTTCATCTCACATCTTCTTGCTTCATGTCTGTGTACACTGCGGAAAGCTGTAAATACTTCACCGCAGAAGCGACAGCGGAGATGCATCATTAACAACCATACTGTTCGCAGGCTAGAATGATACTGAATAAAATATATGAAAACAGGTACCTAAGTATTTTTAACTTAGTGTATCGTGATGCCTCGTAGGAGGAAGGTCAAGAGCGGAAGAGGACTAGCGAATACTCTTATAAATAATTTATCATTCGAAGCACATATTCCTGGATACTGGTTCTGTGGGCCAGGAACGAAGCTAAAGATGAGGCTCGAACGTGGTCACATCGGATTTAACGAATTGGACGAGGCATGCAAGGAGCACGACACGCTGCTGACTCTGTTCTCGCTCACAAGGCAAAGAAGATTACTAAATCTAAAGATTCACATTTTGGTGAAAGAAAAGCTGCTTGGGGAGTATCCAAGGTCATGAAGACTAAAGTCAAGCGAGGAATGGGCTTTTGAATAAAGTGCAGTCCATCTGCACCGACAAACACTCGAATTAAATCTAATCCTGCATACACACATTCTGACAAAAATATAGCTAATCAGATGAAAAAGAAGGCTCGTAAGAAGAAGAAAGTGAGAAAGAAACAAAGAGGCTTCCTGCCATTTCTCCTACCTGGCTTGGGAGCACTAGGTGGTCTGATTGGTGGAGTTAGTGGTATTGCTAAAGCAGTGAATTCATTGAAAAATCAAGGCAATCAGTTGGAAGAACTTCAATGTCACAACAAGCAAATGGAAGCTATTGCACTAGGGTCAAAAAATGGGAAAGTACTTTACCTAAGACCTTATCCTGTGTGTGGAGGAAGTCGGGAAAAGTGAACCAGAAAGAGAAGGATGCAATCTTAAATATGCTATGCGACAGACCCCTAACAAATTTAGATGTACTAAAGTCTGCTAGAAAATTACAAATACCAAATTCCAGGAGAGTGTTTATGAGAGACAATTTACCATCAAAACCAAGAAGCAACGAATGTGGAATTATAAATTTAGATTCACCTAATGGAAGAGGAACACACTGGGTCTCTTACAAAAAATATGGAAACAATGTTGATTACTACGATAGTTTTGGAAATCTTTGTCCGCCCATAGAGTTGTGCAAGTATTTTCATGGTATGAAATTAAGTTATAACTATTTTAATGGGCAATTGCCTAGCCAGTGTAACTGTGGTCATTTATGTCCTTAGTTTTTAATTAGTGATTAATAAATGTTGGCACAAGCTCTACTTTGCATCATTCATGTCTGTAACATTGATCTTGACGGAGAAAATTCTGAGCTGTGCTCTGTGCATTTTCCAGCTCTGGATTTAAAAGGTTCGTGGTCAGTGGCACTGATAGATTTCCAAACTTATTTCTCTGTACTTAATGTGGACAGTTCAAACTGCAAGTTTCGCTACATAAAAAATGGTATTACTGCAGAGGTTACTGAACCAACAGGATCATATGAGATCGAAGACATTGCAGCATATATCAAGCAAGCATTAGATACTGACGTAAGTTGTGTTTTGCGAGGAAATCCAAACACTCTGTAAAGTGAAATGTTGTGCAGCAACGATATTGACTTCACCAAGAACGATACTCTTGCATCCATGCTAGGTTTCGAACACGAGGTATATAAGAGTGGAAAAGTTCACCAGTCAACACTGCCTGTAAACATTTTGCCAATTAATGTTATGAGAGTAAACTACAATCTTGTAACAGGCTCATATTATCTAAATGGTACACTATACGAGTTTGCGGCGACTGTTATGCCTGGCTTCAAGCTGGTAGAAGTTCCAAAAAATCTTTTTTATGCACCAATCATAGAGATGTACGTGCAGGAAATTATTGTTTGTATAGTCGACCATAATGATATACTGATTATTTCAGAAACGAAAAAATTACATTACGCTTGCATTTGAATAAAGATGGGCTTGAGTTTTAGAAAAAAGATTATAAAATCAAGTCTCTCCACTAAGCCAAAGGTCAGTTTGTCGCGGGCATCCATCGTGTTAACACGTAAAAATATTGTGTTCTTGAAGAGTCTAGGCTTCAAAGTCAAGAAGAATGGAAGCAGAAATACTGAATGTGGCTTAGCCCGTTAGTTACGAGGATTCTATTACAAATACTGCATTCCATGCTTATTCGCCATACCTTCCTGGACCATACCAGCTGTCATCTGAAGTTCGAATACCAGTGCAAAACCAAGACATCTATACTTTACCATGCAACTCATACTTGAGATTCAGCGGCACTATAACACACTATAACCAAGGCTGGAAATGTCTTGCCTGTAAACACGAAGATAGAAATGGAGTACTTCAGATTATTAATAAAATAGCTTATGAACTGAATGGTGTAGAGGTTGATCAGACAAGAGGTGTAGGTATTACTGCTACTATGAAGAACTACCTGTCTCTAACACACAACCAACTACCCGTAGCCAAAATGGCTGGATGGGTAATAGAAACAAATTGTAAAGTTCCTGTGTACAAAGGTGGAAGATTTGAAATTTGTGTACGTATTTCCTCGCTGCTAGGATTCGCCGAAGATTATAAACATACAATAGTGAATTCTAAACAAGAGTTGGTCATAATTTTAGCCAATACTCAGACAAATGCTTTACTGGATACTGCAGAAAACCCTGAGGTCGTGACACTCTCTATACATTCGATAGAGTGGTTGCTGCCACATGTCCAAGTAAAGATGGAATAGAGAATAAAGCTACTCAAGTTTGTCGAGAAAGGAAGGAATATAAATGTAGCTTTCCGCTCGTGGAGTTCGGAAACTTGTCCTGCACTTACATAGTCTCAAAATGTAAATTGGAATGTTCAATCATCATTTGCAACAGAAAAACAATGCTACATAGTTCTAGCATTCCAGACCAGAAGACAGAATACCGCAAATCCAGATCACTCAAAGTTCAATCATATCAATATAAAGAATGCCAAAGTTTATTTGAACTCAGAAAGTTTTCCATACTTGGACCTCAACACGAATTTCAGTAATGGTTCTTTCATGTTGGCATACCAAATGTTTGCTGATTTTCAGAAATCATACTATGGCTACGAAGCATCGACAACACTCGAACCATATGATTTTATGAACAGTGCTCCACTACTTGTATTTGACGTAAATAAACAAGACGATCGAATAAACACTGGTGTAATAGACAGCCGCATTGAAATATGACCGCAGCAGAGAAAATACCTGTCAGTACACAGGCCTATGCTCTCATTATCCACGACCGTTTGGCAACCTACATTGCAAGGGATAAAGTGGTGAAAATACTAACTTAAACTCAGTTCCATCTTGGCCGTCATCATGTTCGCAAACATCCAGGGCTTCCAGTCTCATCTTGGATTTATTCTTAAAGAGGTAAGCATAGCCTACCATGATGGAAAATTGACAACACATACATTTCTGCCACCATTTCACTGCGTATTGCTGTATAAAATAAGTAGATGCACCAATATATGGCTTACAAAAATTATCATGGTCTACACTGGGAAGACGGACATGAAGATTATGAGAAAATTAAAGATGTTTTAACTGACATTTTAGATGATGAAGAAGTCTTCTTTGTTGCTAGGGTGGAGCAGAAAAAAATGGCTTATAATTTATTGTAATGCAAATGTAAGAATTACCGACTTGTAAACTACATACAAGTGTCCTTCGCTTCGCTACTTGAACGCAAAGTTCGTCAAGCCTGAACACTTCTGCGAGTCATGTGAGCAGGATCTGACCTGTTCCCGCCTGAATGTGCTATTGCTACGGCTGTGGTGTTTGGGTGACGACAATGATGGTGATGCCAGCTAATGTGACGTCAAAATAGGTAGCCATCCCTGCATTCACTCGGAGTGATTTCGGAAAACCCCTGGAAAACCAGAACTACTATAGCAGATGCAGGAGATCAAACCCGGGTCCTCCAGAATATGAGGCGAGTGTTTTACCGCTGCTCTACCACGCTTCGTACGCTGTTATGTTGGCAGTATTTTCAAGTGAATTTTCAAGACTTTTAAACTTCCTGTATGAAATTTTTTTTATGGATGAGATTTGCATCGCGCTACGGCTGTTTTCAGGCAGAACGTTCAGTGATGAAGCAAACTTTAAACGCTCGTAGTGGCAGTTAGAAGTAACTCTAGTTTTCTTCTGTGGAGTTGATATGATCTCTTCTTTTCCTTGGCCACTTCGAGCGTACGTAGTAATAGACCCTATGGAAATGGCCACCGAGAGAAGACCAACGTAGCTTGGTTTTTATCGAACTTGTCAAGGTTTCGGAGCAGTTTATGCCTGTTTTGTTACACTTCAATTTTGTAGACACAATTAAACAAACTGAGAGGTAACGTCGCATTTGCCATTTCTGAATATTCAATAAAGAACCCCACGAACTACAGTATCTCTGACAATGTAAGTGGTATATTAACGAATATGTCAAGTCACTCTGGCTTTGCTTACACGTCTGTACTTCCCGTGAGCTGGCACCAACAACTATGAATACGTTTCCATAAGTCACTACTAATAGTGTTAGTCATTCTGTCATGTTGAGATTCTTAACTGTCCCAGTTACCATTTCTAAATATTAAAATAACTATGCAAACATATTACAATGTCACTGAAAAAATACGTCTTTATGGAAACCAATGAATCAAATTATGCGTTGCTTTGCTTTGTTAACACACACATACGCATCGTGAGCTTGTACGATAACAACAATGGCATCGCTTTCTTATATCATTTCTGGTAGATTATTTATTTTGTGGCAGTATGTTTCTCGTATTTTATATTTCACATTCGGAAGGACCCAGGTTCGATCCCCGAACCCGGCCATCCTGATTTCAGTTTTCCTTGGATTACCTAAATAGCTGCAGGTGAATTCTGGGACGGTTCCTTAACAAAGGCCATGGCCGACTCCTCTCCCAGCTCCTGTCATTGTATCAAGTTGTGTTTCACCGTCTGTAACGACCTCGCTGTTGACGAGACGTGAAGTCCGCTTACCTTACGTGTTTCCCGACTTACGACCTTGAAATGTGATCACTAGACGGATCTCGTCATGAGAACACAACTGGTAATTAGAGATACCGGTAAATCGCGGGAAAAGTTGATATTTCGCTAGGCTCCAACATGCTATGTCTAACACTGCAGATTTTGCACCTATATTGGCTATAGTTTCTATGAAGCAGTATATCCCTCTTCAACAGACCCAATTAGAACTGTACAGTTTTAACACAAAACATGTGGGATTTGCCAGAAAACTGTTCACATGTGTCACGATTGAGATACTACAGTTTATTGGAGACTATGCTAAATATTTTGCGATTTTCCAGTGTCTCTACTAGTAATGTATTGTACAATTTTTTCTTTGAGGCGACCACGTTTAATTATTTTAAAGGAAACTTTCGGACATCCCTTTCAAAATATTTTTTGGCATAGCCTTTTGAGTGTTTAGGGTATGTTTGATTTTAAGACTGTGCTCTTTCAGCTTCCTGACTGTCGTATAAATGTTCAATGTCACTTTCAGATTAGCAATAAATTGTGTTCTTTTGTATGAATTTGTTTATAAAAATATTTTCCCTGTTATGTGTCGATTTGTAGATTTGCTGTTTCTTTCTGAGTCGTCGTTTCTTGTATTTCAACTGTGGGTTTAAGCTTTATGAGTGAAGTCTATTAGGTTTGATGTATAACAGTATACCACCAGTTGATCATATGCTACTTGTTTGTATTTGCAGATACGAGACTTTTCAATAAACGTCACATCTATTCTAATTATTGAAATGAGTGATTCGAAAAATATTATGTGCGGAGGTCATTGTATATTAATGGAGATTTGATAGGCGTATTTTATTTTTGTCCAGTTATTTTACTGTGTAAATTCAATACGTTGCATGAAATTTAAAGAAATCCGTCGTGTGCATACGCACAGACTTATAATAACCCGGCTGTATGTTATGTACTTTACAGGTAGGAATAACGTTATTGTCAAGGACCATTGATTGATACGCATAAAATTGAGTAAACACATTTAAAGGTTGCGGAAAATGTTTTTCTGACGCATGGTCGACCCTTTTTTTCGGTTGCTTTATTTTTTAGCACAGAAGTTAGTTTTTTAATGAGTGCTTAAAATTATTTTTCTGGCGACAATAAAGAAAAAATTCCCTGCATTGGGAGATAATTTGCTGAGATTGGCTCCTAACTGCCAGAGAAACAGTGATGCGCTAAAACACAAGCGACATTCGGCATCAGTGACTCACACACTCTGAGTAGACTATGGAAAGTTGCAGGCGGGCACACTCTCCAACCAAGACTAAAAAAAAACGAATCCTCCAGTGGTTCACCTCTGTTGCCGTAACAAACGTTTAAGATGGCGTGGTACATAATTCAACGCTAAAAGCAATGATCTATAACTGTAGGATTATTGAAGCCAATTTACGAAAATTAAACAATAGCAATTGTAGACAATAGTTTTAGCCGACGTTTTAAACAAAATTGTTTCCAGTGTTACGAACTTCTGAGGCACAATCTCTGACGCCGGAACCTCGTGCATTTAACTTCTGCGCAAGAGATCACGCGTAACGAATTAGTAATTCTGGATAAATATTTGCTCATAAATTTGGCAAATATCATTATCTAGGATTGTCATTGAGTATTTTATCCAGATTGGCTTCGTAAAAAGCGTAGAAATCAATTGATGTTTTCAGAGTTTATTTATCTACCACGCACTCTTAAGTGTTGTGTCCAGCAACACGTTGAGGCAACGTCATTGGTAAGTTACGTGCAAACGCCTCTCTTCTGCAGTCATTAAACAGGATAATCTTAAAAAATAATACCCCAAATTGGAATGACTATATTACCAAAACCAAACAAACAACACGTAATCTTGGTTGACCAGTCAAATGAACCGTGGAACAATGAAGTTTCTATACTACATTCATAAATGTTCTATGTGACCAGAATAAGCAGCCCGAACCATATCTACGCGATAAGCAAACTCGTTGCACAATCTTAGTCATCATGTCCGGTTTTCCGGTATGGATGGCGTCCGCAATTCTCGTTTTTAGGTCAGCAGTGTTGGTTGGCAAAGGTGGACGAAACACGTGATCCCTTATGTAACCCCAGAGAAATAAGTCACACTGGGCAAGTTCTGGGCTTCTGGGAGTCAGTGATGAAGAGACCGGTCTCCTGCTGCTCCGCGAACAATACTGCGTTGTGGCAAGGTCTCATTCCGATATCTGCGATCAACAAGATGGTAATGGGGTGGCGCACCATCCCGCTGGATAATGAACTCTTCTAACTGAGGTAATAACCACAGTGTTAGTATACCTAGAGACATTAGAAAATCGCGGGCATAGTTGACTGTTTGCTAGGCTCAACGTGATGTATATAACACTGAATGTTTTGTCAACATTGGCTATAGTTAGAGCCACGATTTTGTCGCGAAAATATTTTTGCAACATGTTGTTTCAGTGTCTCGCGTGCACCTTGGTAGCTCTGCTTCACGGCTATTGGCAGCGTATCTTTGCTCAGACACGTCCCTCATTTGACTGCACCAATAACAATGAGACTATTGTGACGTAATACGTCGGTGATTTGCCAGTAAGACCTCAAGACAAGTGACAGATAAAACTCCAATCACTGACCATGAAACAGAATTGCGGATGTGAACATAAGGCATGGAAACCAAATGGTGCAAATATCTTTTCACCATAAAATCGTGGCTCCAGCTATTGTTTATTTGTAGCCATTTTTCTCTCTACAACGGGCCCAGTTAGGCTGCACAGCTTGGACACACAGCGTGTCTGATTTATCCCAAAACTGTTCACACGTGTCACGGTTAGTAAAATACAGTTTATTGGAGACTATTTTAAACATTTTCGCGATTTTCCAGTGTTTCTAAGTATACCCAAATAAACCCTTATTGAACCACGATTCATTTCCCTGGCAACCAAGGTTATATGCTGTTTGGTTTTGGTATTACAGACATTCAAAGTTGGGATATTCTTTTGTGATCAACCTGTATCTTAAGCCAAATATCAGGATCTCTAGTTCTAGTTAGTTGATAATTACTCGTATGATCGTCGTTGTCCCCGTCACCCGACGGTGTGAGGCTACGTCGCTAACATGAATACAGAAGCAAGTTTGTTATTTCAACCACCGATTTACTCCTTATTTATCCGAAAAGGATTTATAGGCATTCTACTAAATATGTTTTCCATTAATATTAACCTCTCCAGAGAGGTTCCTTGGTACAAGTAAGTAATTGGTTTGTGTAGTGCCAATTATATACTTTTGTTGCAGGAAACCAAGTAGCCTTGTTGTTGTTATTATTTTGCCCAGAAGTTCGCTGATTGTGTGGCAGAACTATGTAGTTGTTTGTTTATATAGCCTATATTTTTCCATGTAGATAAAATATTTATGAACACCACTAGCATAGAACGCATGACCTTCAAATTCGAATATCATACATTGGTACTCACGTCCGGATTGTAGGTTTAGTATTTTTAAAAAGAAATGCGTAATATTACGCACGCGTATTTTTAATATATTTAATAGTTATCCATTAATTTTGCACTTATTGCTAAAATTAAAATATTTCGAGAAGCGATTACAAAGCACGGCATGAACAAACATAAATGTGTGGTTGGAACAACAATACCTAGAATTGTGCATTTACAAACAAATTATTAATTTTTTAGTGCCAGGTGTAGGCTAAGTACATTATTTTTGTGGTACGAGTACGCCATGTAATAAAAATACAGTGTTGCCTGTATTTCTAAAGAAATAGTTACACAAATATGGATGAAAATAATTCTACCGAATCACGCTTAATGTGTGCCTAAGGCAACGTCAAAATGCTCCGAAACCAATTAAATTTCATCGGTATCAGCTTCATACACCGTACATTGCACGATCTATGTGACTCGTCAGCGTTGGGAGGTATTTCTCTTGAAACACACAGTGCTGTTGACCAACGAATAATTGCAAAGTTACCTGCCCAGGGCATAAGGGGTGATGCAACGCAGAAACAAACAACTTAAAGAGCTTCAGTTCAAGCTGACATGAGCTGTGTGGAGCAGAGGAGCTTCTCTGGACATGTACTTCAAACAGCACAAAACACTGGAACACTTGGGAAAGCCACGCAAACTGCTGTGATACTGTCAAGAGGAGATAGCGTGGGATTACTAAGAACTTGAAGTGGCCAAGTCCCAGCAAGATGAGCCGACCGAAAGACGTCCACACTCGCGTGGGTGTTGGCACGTGTATTCTACACGAACAGTTTGTCAAAAAAAAAATTTAGAGTAACGAAATGCAAGAAAAGTTATTTTCACTTTCTATGCTTTGCATGAACCCTGAACGAAGAGTAAAGTAACTGAATAGTTCGGAATACACACGTGGAATATCATATTGGTAGAGGTGATGGTTAGAGAGACTGGAAAATTGCGGGAATAGTTGGCTACTTGCTAGGTTCCAACATGCTATATATAACACTGAATGTTTTGTAACGACATTGGCTATCTTTTATTTGAAGCATTGTTTCTCTCTACAACAGGCCCAGTTAGAACTGCACAGCTTGAACACACAGCGTGTGTGATTTGTCCCAAAACTGTTCACACATGTCACGGTTAACATACTATAGTTTATTGGAGACTATGCTAAACATTTTCACCATTTTCCAGTGTCTCTAATGATGGTATATCGCGGAAATGTTTTGTGCCAACATATCTTTATAAACGCTGTAGTTTGCTGAATATGTCTGAAACAACATATCTGTCTGCAGACCAACAACAGGCATCAAATATTTCAATAGCGGGATTCTTATTGGCTCAGTCAAATAGGATAACAGCTCCACGTACAAACTAAAGCCAGCAATGTTCTGGTAAGCTGAACGTGCGATGAAATCCAACAAACAGTCAAGTATTCCCGCGATAAACCGTCATATCTGCGTATATGACGGCAAACTCTGCCACACACGCCAGTAAAATGGCTTCGCTGGCAAGCAACATGGCGGAAAAACCTTCCGCCAATCAGCGTAATGCGGCTGCTCTGCTAGCCAATAGGATACCTGCCGTAACACGGACGGTATCAACAGACTCGGACAGCAAACAGGCCGCCGAATTCGCCCCTATCAAATGAGCCGACACGCAATTTGACGTCTGAATCACTGAACTACGCCGAAGTTTGAACGCAAATTAAAATGGTTCATCCACCGTAGAGAAGCCGAGCTAGGTTCTAATTACGCGCTTTCGGAAACAGCACGAAACTTCCACATCACAAGCGAGTGAAATACGGCCTTTTTTCAACAACATGACATTGCGTAAGTAATACGTAATGCGAATAAACCGTGTCTGCAGTTTCAAATGTGCACGTCTGTGCGTTTAAAGAAACCAGCGACTAAATAATTAAACCGATACGGGAAAGCATATTCGTAAAGAGATATTAGCCAGAATAGCAAGCTATGAAGGGCAGTCATTATTTCCAAGGTATGAGGAGGCATTGTCCTAGTACAAACACGACTAAACTCACTAATTTCGTGAGTTGAAACGCCAGATATCACAATCTCTTCTATGCATGTAACAGTTATATAAACCTAACAAAACATCAAAATCAAATACGCTGGCTGTTAAATGGTAAGGTAATTCGCATTGTCTTTGTTAATTGACACACGAAATATTTGCCGCTTAACATTGCAGTCTATCAGTTAACACTAACGTCGACCAGCACTGCCAATAGTGACACTGTAGACCGAATACTCTAACGCGACTCCTGTTATTCTCGTAACCTCAGTCCTACGAAAGCGGTAATTGTATTTCAAAACGAGCCCTGCCAACGGCGTGCCTGTAGGCACATATCCAATCGCAGACGTAAAACAAAGTCAAACACTGTCAAAAAATACCTGGGCTCAAAATAATTTCGTGAAAAATGATCAAACTGTGCCGATGACTTCTGCGTGATCAGTAGATAAAGTACTGAGACTGCGAGGTAAGTCAAAGTAACAATTCCACGTGGTAAGTGGGTGTTGTGTCGTCGGGGCAACACGTTATCAATGAGTATGGACAGCCGCGAGGTTTAAGGTTACAGGCAAATTTTCAAGCAGAGGTATAAAAGTGCAACAAAAATTATTTATAAATATCTTCAATTGTTTTGTTGTACACGTAATGAGTAGAGATGATTGTATATCGCGAAAATTATTGTGCCGTCATACCCTCGAAAACGCTGTAGATAATAGCAACACATATGATTGGGTGACGTACTTCTGCCACAACGTAGCTGTGTGCCGACCAATAACATGCATGCATATTTCAATAGCGGGATTCTTATTGGTTCACTCAAATAGGGCAACAGCTTCACGTACAAGTGAAAGCCAGTTAATTCAAACAGTCAAGTTTTCCCATCATCTATAGTCATGAGCTTCAGCTAAAATTGCTGCTCATTAAATTATGCCTCTAGCACAAAAAAGAAAAGAATACATTTTAATTGTTGTTTGACTCAACAGTGACCAAACTGTGACTTGTTACCTTTTACACACAGGCCGTCCATTTTTATACAGTATGAGGAGGATACCAGAGGATTAGGATATCGAACCCCGGACGCAGACTTACCACTGTACGTTCGTAGGCACGTGCTTGCCACGAAGTAGGCCATGAGATGAGGTCTTACAATGGAGAGACGCCAGAATAACTAGGGCGTGGGGACCGGAAATCCCCAAGAAAACCTTCAGATCAGCGACATCGACCGGCAAGATTCCCATATGCGAAAATCAAGGCTTCGAACCCACCGGGTATCGCACCAGGATTGCCTTGTGGGTGAGAGAGACAACTTCTCTAGTCACTTCGCCAGCCTCGGGTACGAATGTTTTAAAGTAGTACGGTTTGTAGTGCACGTTATCACAGCCGGAGTTTGGCGCGGTATAGCCTTAGAACGAAGTAGGCTGCTAGTGCAATATTACTTATGTTATACAAAAACATTTATTTTGTTGTTTTTCTCATATACACGTGTCTCATGTTATACTATGTGCGGCTGGGACGTACAATGGTTGATACTGCTGCAGCTGTTGTCTTAGCTCATTAAGGTAATAATATGCCGTGATTTTTGTGCAATATAACCTTTAAGATTACCACTATTATATGAATTATTTCAAATAAAAGCTGGTTGAGTAATTCTTTTAATCTTTCATTTGTCATATTTCCATCAAAATTTCACTTATAATTATTTTGGTCTGAAACACATGTCATATCATCAATTAGGAGTTAGTCATTACTAACGTTAATGCCTAGTTAAATAAATACGACATCAAATTTGGTGTAAAAAATACATGAACAAGGTATATGATTGTTTGCTCCAGGCATAACACCCGAGTTAGGTATGTCACAATTACATTTTTGTACGAATTTAAAATAGGAAATTTTAACTCTTCAATCCCTGTCGCACCTGCATGGCTCGCTGATGTTAATAAAATACGTCTTTGTGTGTTGCCTTTTGGTCCTCTAGTACTCTTTAAAGATATTTTCTAGTGGCCGAATACAGCGAAAATAGATGTTTGTGCGGATTTTTTATGTATGAAAAATTTTGTTGCAAGGATTTTAAAAAGTACAGGCGTGTACAACACACCTTTACTGTGACATTGTGTTGTAAACTGATAGGACTTGCAATGAATGTCTCATAGAGGTGAATTATCGGCAAAACGAAGTGGAGTAAAAATAAGAGATGTTAGTCACTGATAATGTTTTCATTGCTAGGGGGTGGGGGGTGATAGTAGACGAATATGAAGCAGTACCAGAATAAATCGAAGGAAAGAAGTGATCTGCCGACCAACGGCGTCGTTCGTCACAATTTTCACATGCGAAGGTACGAGTCGACCCCGCCGAGAATTACACCTGGATTGCCATAATGGACGGCGAGCACCCTAACCACTGAGCCAAACCACGGTCCCCTCGGAGAGAAAACAGCGAGCCAGGTCAGTGAATTACGCAGTGAGGTTAGGACATATGCTGTGTCGTGCTTATCTCTTCCTCACTTCTGAAGCCCGGTACACACATAATTAAGTATAGAATTCCGTACCAAATTCCGTGCAAATAGCACTGCGACAGTGTGTGCCGCAACTACGCTGGTTCCAGACACAATTCTGCACCACGTTTCGCAGACAGAACCCGTCCTATTTTTCATCGTAGTGTACCGTATATTCACGCGCATGCGCTATGCACACTTACAGCCACGGCGCAAGTGACGTACGTAAGCAGGGTTGCCAATGTGATTTGAATATAAATAAAATTTTTGTTTCCTGCTAAACAATGGCAGCCGGAGTTATCAAAACGTAAATAATATAAGATACTGCACCTTATTTGGGTGTCACATGCATGTCTTGTTTGTGAAATAGTTTTCGGGAATTCTACAGTTATACTTTATGGATTATAGCAACCAACATCACAAATCTATTTTTCTTCTTTATGTACCGAAAGTTTTAAGTAAACAGTGGTAGTGTGTACGCAACACAGAAGTTTTGATAAATAATTCTGTTATAAAATCGCTATCTATGTTTACGAAAAGAAATACGTACCGGGCATAATACTGCAGCCGAGTTCTCTTCAAGTACATACATATCCGTAAGTGGTACCCCCTGTGATGTCACCAAGCATATACAACATTGTCAGAGTTCTCAGTATAGTACACAGATGCTCTACACTCGACAAGTGCATGAAACTGCTTGTACCTTCTTGATTGGTGTTTCAGTAAAGTAGCTTTGACCGCCATGTTGGCTAAAGCTGATTCTGGTGTTTTGTGAGGTTATCCAGTACCCCATATAAAAATGGGATTTTTTTTATTTTTAAATATTTTTTGGCTGCCTTGAAAAACTGTACACTCCAGCAATATTTGTCTGTATGCCCTGTAAGTATTTTCAGGAAAACAATTACGGTGTCTAATTAAAACACTATATTTTAATACTTTGAAGTAGGTCGTACTGTAATTAACTCTTTGGTGTTTATCAGTTCAGCACTGTTAAAACATCGAAGTAATGTTTTTATTTATTTCAATAACGATTACATTAAGAGTTTCTTCATTTCTTGTTAGTTACTGATATAGCCGCTAGAATTTAGTATGGATAGGTGTCAACCTGTCTGAATAATCTCAGCAAGTACCAACCAGATGCTAGCAAGCTTGAGTGCGTACTTCGCCAGTATATTCTGACTATTCAAATACAGCTCGCAAACTACTACGTCGGGCCAGGCGGCCACTCCAAATGAATTATATTTAGAGACCGGAAAAATTAGCGGTATCACTGACATGTATGATAGCCTCCAGGAATATATGTGAAATCGTGCAGACAGCAGCTGTTCATTAGCTGCTCGCTGACACTGTGAAATGGGCCTGTATTCATTTACAGTTTTATTATAGGCTCAGCTACTTCCCGGAAGTGTCGAGTAAGTGAACGGCCATTTGTGAAAGGGATACAGACCTATAGTTGCTGTAAATCTAGCATTCGTCTAAAAGAGTGAGTGAGAGATTTTGGTCAGCGCTTAACGTCGAGGTCTATAGCGCTGGTGAGAGGTGACATGAGGTGAGTATGAAGCAACACCGGAACGAAAGGGTGGGAGAAACGAGAGGTCCCCGAGAAAATTCGCCGACCAACGGCATAGTCCGGCACGATTCTCGCCTAAAAGAAAATGCGAAAATTTCAGGTCACCAGAATGTGGAGCTGGAATCAGCAGAGTTTGCACTAGCCCTCAACCATCACTGAATAAAAAGTATAATTGCAGGTACCAAACTTCAGTTAAAATAGGGACAACAAAACAGTTTGGTTGTTGGTACTACTCTAGACAGTTCTTTCAACAATATGTTTTGTAGAAGTAACAAAGATCCTAGTTGCTTTTACAAACCAGATGATAACTTCTTCAGTACAGATTGTTGAAAGAACTGTCTAGAGTAGTACCGATAACCAAACTGTTTGTTGTCCCTGTTTTGACACAAGTATGATACCTGCAACTATACTCTTTATTCAGTGCAAGGCAGGGTGTGGGAGAAGTAGGCCAGTCGTGACGCAGATACAATGATGGCTTACTGCGAAGTGCCAGCCGACGATAGAGGTGCGGCTCGGGTGTGTTGGCGACAGTTTCGAGGTCATCAGAGCGACACAGCGACAATGGGGCAGGCAGGAAGCTAGCCGCGTGCCAGAGCGCGGATATGACAGGGTTGGATTTTCGCCCAGTCGAGGCTGTCACTACCTTCGTCGTCCTATCAACCTGCGGTGTCCAATCCTTGCCGGAGATAAACAAAGTTCGGATTCTACAGTCTTAGAACAGCCGTAGTCCGTGATTTCATACTAAAATAATAACTTTTAAGTTGGCCGCTTGGTGTGGACTAAAAGTGCTAAAGATTTAAGAAAGACACTGCAGGCACATTATGTCTTACCCTTGCATGTCACTGGCGGGCAGTATTCTCGTCCACATATCACCTCTCATTTTATGACACCATATACGCAGGGAAAGGAGTATTTCGCGAGTCAAACGATATGCGTGTTAGAATTAATTGTTCCGTATATACTCAAGCCTTGACCATTTTTCAACTAGCTACTGTTTACTGGAACTACAGACAATGAACGAATAGACTGTCTCGAGCATGCATAGGACAGCGATTCTAACATGTCGGTCATTTAACTCGCGAATTATTCATTTTCGTACGTATACGTCGTATACATTTTAAAATATTCTAAGCTATTACTGTCATATATACAATTTTATTAAACAACCATTAATGTCATATTCAGCAGCGTGAAATTTACTTAAAAGACAAAAGGATGATCTGAAATGAGTAAATTTGGTAAAAGTAATTTGAATTGCTTTTCTTTAGCAGACAAATGTCAAGTACGTTGAGCGGTTTTCGAATAAACGTATGTCAACTTGAAACTCTACGCACCGCTCGGAGGCCTGTGGAGGCCGCCACCTTATCTTAAAATGGCTTACCTTTTATGGAGCCTAGTGACTAGGACACTCGCTTTCCACCTAGTTCTTTCGTGTTCGACCACCGGCGAGGTCAGTCCCGGGCCTTTCCCACGTAGGAATATTGCCCAAGGATGCTCTAGGTTGGCTGGTTTCCTCGAGGATCCCCGGTTTTCCCCGTTCTTCTCATTTAGGCGCTTGACTATTGTAGGGATGAACTTAATATCATTCTTCACGGAATTACGGAGGTCTATGATCTTCCAGTTAGACAGCCTATCGGGTACCTTCTCCATGAGTAGCGCCAGAGTTTTTTTTTTGTGGAAAGAATTTTGGAACAATTTGTTTGAATGTCTTACGTGCACAGTCACAACTCTGTTTAATGGGAATTGAGAGAATGTATTAGTGTTGATGGGTCATTCATTCGACTGAGCCAATCATAACAAGGTTACTGCGATACCACACGTCTGTGATTTGCGGGTAGATCACCGAGACGCTGACAGGCAATAACATGCAGTTACTGGCTATAAAGCAGAGCTGTACATGTGCACATAAGGCTTCGGCAGAAATTGTTGCAAATGCTTTAATTCTTTTCGCCAAAAAAACACTGGCTTGAACCATGAGTAGTGTATATTTATCTTACCTTATAACAAAATCAAGGTAAAATTGTTTTCAATTCACTTACTTAAAATGAGTTGGTGGCGAAAGCTTCCTAGACAGCTTCGTCGTATAGACTAAAACGGAGAATTTTGTAAGTAAAGTAATAACGTATACAACTTTCATATGCAGAAAATAATATCTTTATATATTTCCCGGTAAGGACTGTTTGAATGTGCCAGGCTTCGTATACGTGTAGGATAGAGATGAACATTTCGTCGAATTGACTGAGCATACGGTATGACATTAGACACTTGTCCGCTGAATTAACTCGTTCAATCGGAACACGTGTTATCGGCACGTTCTGCACAAACCAAGACCAATAACAGTCTTAGACGTTGATAGGTGTATTCCGTGATTTATTGGTTTTATTTTTGCATACTTGCAATAAATTTGCATGACATAATTTGAAATTCAGAGCCTGTATGGAAGTTAAGCATTACAAAAACAGCATTTTTAAAGCTTATGTTAGCTGACAGTTATCAGTATTTGCTGATATGAGACTGAAATCAGTAAATAATTAGTTTATCTATAATTATAAACCAACAGATATAAATAGTAAAGATCTGATAACCAATTTGATCTTGATATAAGTGTAAACACATTCTCTATTTACTATTTACCTTTCATTGCGTTGGTGTTTTAAAGAACTTCAATTAGAAACACGATAATTATACTTGCCCTTCAACAAGGACCCAATCTACTGTTCTAGGACAAGTATGAAATTACGCCAACGCATTAGTGACATCTGGAGCATATACAAGGTCTTTGAAGTCTAGCCTAAGTGACACTGTACCTGAGTTATTTTACAGCTAATGTATAAGGTAAAATTATTTTATAAATAGCAAAAATTTGTAAGTAAGAAATGTTAACCTATTTTTACCTTGAAATCGCTCTATCCGTTCCAGTAGAAGAAAGTTTCTTCACTATCTGCGCCCAAATGTTTGCTTAGCTGGCACTAACACTATCGACTCGTTGTACTATCAGCATGTAAGCTAATAACTGAATGAAAGTGCAGTGTAGGCTGTCATGAAAGGAAATAGCAAATTTTCGACCTACATTTTGAAGGGAAATTTTACTTATAAGATCAGCGTCTCATCTAATTCGTCATGTATGATCGTGTGATTTCTCTTCACCCGTCCCCTCCTCCCCACCCCCCCAAATTTCTTAAAAACAATTTGAACCTACGGATCAAATGTAATTAAACTCTCTACAAGCATAGTAGGCCTACACCTAACATTTGTGAATTTTGTTTTCTAAATATTATTTTAGAAATAACAGGCATTAAAAATTGTTTGGCCCCTTATCATATCTAGGGAACCATAGGACCGGTTCAAAGAGAAATTTTACATTACGGTAGCTAAAAACATAAGCGTTGAATATGAGGAAAAATTATGTTGCTGGTCGGCCATTATGCAAGATAGCTGTACATAAATACATACAAAATATCGTTATATTTCAATAACTTCTGAACATTTTGCAAACAAATTAGAATTTTGCAGCTTTATTTCTCAAACATTGATTTCTACCACTTTCCTGCCGCTTTATTTTGTATGACCTTAAATTTAAACGTAGTGCGGTAAAATTAAACTACTTTTGTAATTTTACGAGGACTGCTGGCATGATTGAAATTACTTGAAAAATTCTTAATAATGGCTCAGAGACAGCTGAAACTCTCAAAAACTCTCTACATGCTGCAGACAAGCAGACAAATAGTAAAATTACAAATAATGATATTATAAACATAACAAATAAATATGTTCCAGTGGCATGATACCAGTGTTTTTAGTCCTATGATAGGGTAATAAATCGATGACATGATCACACACCTTAAAAAAAAAATTCATCTAGCTATAATCAAATCAGTAACAATACAGTAAAACTTTGTGGCTAAATAATTAGTGAGCCCCTAAGCTTACTGTGTAACAGGATGCTGGGCACAGGAGTATTTCCTGATAGACTCAAATATGATGTTGTCATACCTATATTTAAAAATGGCAAAAATACTTTGTAGGAAACTACAGGCAGATTTATTCGCTTACAACGTTTTCTACAATATTTCAGAAGATTATATATTCTATATTAATGAAACATACACTAACAAAAAAGTCATCAGAACGGACACTCAGTTTGGTTTTGGTTATTTTACACAAGCTTACTATAGAAATATTGCATCATTACATAACAAACAACATGTAACGTGTCTATTTTGAGACCTTTAAAAGACTTTTGAATGTGTAAATCATAAAATTATTTAAAAAAAAAAAACTGGAAAATTATTGAATAAGAAAACTTCACGTAAAACTATAGTCATACTTAAATAATTGATTGCAGTCAGTCTACATGAAATATTCTATCACTACAGATAACATAAAATCTAACCCGGAGTTATTAGACATGGCGTTCCTCAAGGATCAATTCTAGGACTGATTCTCTTTATAATTTATGTAAATGATCTAACATTTTACATGAAATGGCATGGTTAGGACTATTTATTTGTTGATGAAACAAATATCATCTTATCAAACAGTAAATTTCCGGATATAAAGAAAATGTAAATTATTTATTTCATGCACTTAATATTTTGTGTTTAGCAAACAAACTCTCACAACCTAAATAAAACTAAGATGCTACATTTCCAAGGTATTACAACTATCTATTTTATATATACAAGATATTACAACATTTCAGGACAATATTCTAGGGAAAAATCCTCACGTGTAGAGGAACAAAAAGTGTCACATGAACATAGGTCCAAAACGCACAGTTGGCAATACATGACATATGGTTGATTGCGCGCGGGTAGGATCATGTTGCTGTGGGGCATCATTACAGCAGTATATAACATGTCACTATGCCACACACTACACCACTAACACACATACAGTAGGAACAACTGTGACACAGCAACATGATCCTGCCAGCGTGCTATCAACCATACGTCATGTATGCCAACTGTAGCGCAGAAACGGTACGTTTTTTTTACCTATGTTCATATAACACTTTATGTTCTTCTACACGTGAGGATAGAAGTTGGCGTATTAAACTGCAGTAAAACATTTATTACACGTGATAGTAATGTTTGACTGAGTAAACAACATATGTTCGACGAAACAAATTAAATAGTTTGTGCAATGATAATTATTGGCATATAATAATTATCTCGTGCATAGAGATGCATAGAAATAGAATTGAATGATTCCATAGTTGCATAGTGCAGATACTGTTCACTGGCTATTACTGACTATTGCATCACGCTGTAACCTTGAGAGTGGAAATTGGGGAATAGCATCATTTTGTATCTGTGTGAACTTCTCAGTGAGATGACGAGCGGGCATTAGAAAGCACACAGTGTTCGGTAGCTCGCCGAGCTCAAGTGTTCACTGACTTCGCAACATCAGTTTAGACTGATCTATCCGGGACTGGTGTATCAGAACGAAGAACTATTATTTGTCGGGTCAGTAACTTTCGCCAAATTGGTTCCGTCGAGAAGACAAAATCATCAAAACGTCAACAAGTACCCAAAGAAAAGGTGGAAATTCTTACGCTCGCTTGTGTGTGGAGCCCTGTAAAGTCAATTGCCAGAATCAGTTTGTAGCTTGGCATTTCAAGGACTACCGTCTAAATGTATACTTAATAAACGTTTGAAGCTTCATGCTTGCAAAATTCAGTTGAGGAATAAAATTAAGCCATATTATAAACCCAAACATTTTATATTCGCTGCCTACACACATTTCGTTATAAACGGAGACTGAAAGAACTTATGTGAATCAGGTACTTTATAATGTCGAGGTAAATCTCGCGTTTGTGGTAGTTACTCAACGTAACTGCAACAATCGGAGATCGCAATCACCGAACGCAGTGAGTCAGTACCTTCGCGATTCTATTGAACTGAATGTGTTGTGTGGGTTGATTTACAATTGAGTTGTACGGCCTATCGTGTTCGCCGGAGAGAAACATCACTTGCAACACTTAACTAAACATACTATATTAGAGTTATGCTGGCTTTAAAGACATTGAACGACAAATCTAAATCCGCATAACTTCCCAACAAGATGGTGCAACGCCAAATTGAAGTGCATCTATGTATAAAAACCTAAACACGCAGTTTCTAAATGGTTGCATCGTTGAGGCGGCCGGTAACCTTAGCCACCTAGAAGTCAAAATGCAGGATGTTTATAAAATAATTCCGTGGTTACACAAGCAGTTATCGGTACGGAGTAAATAGAACATTACTGATACAACAATATGAGAAGAGAGGTCATGCCTTCAAGTTTCCGCGGTGTTCAGAAAACTTAAATGTGCACCCCAATTGTGGCTCTGCAAACGTCTATACTATATTTAATCTCCGTCCATGTTCGCGACAGCATGTCAGCTGGTATGGCTGCTGCGATAATACCTTGACACAGTTGTTGAACATTACGTATCGTCTCTGTGTAAATGTTCTTAGTGTATTTTCAGAAAATATCTAAGGAGGTTATGTCTGGACTTCGCGGTGGCCACGTGATCGGTCAGTCCTAGAATGAAGCGCGACCGTCGGTGAGGTCAGGACGCGCAAGTCTGACAAACCTCTGGTAAACACATCCCACTACACACTTCACAACTGTCAAATATCTTGCTTATGCTCCATATGACGGAACTTGTCTATCTCACAAAAGTTACTATAACCATTTCAATCTCCGGAGTTATTTTATAAACACAATTTTTTTCAACAACAATGTCTACGCTGCGAAGTTTCGAAATTCGGAGCATTTGCGTCAGGCAATCCCTGCGGCCATCGAAACAGTTACGCCAACAATGCTCTAGAATATATGGATGAAAGTCGAATGTCGCCTGGGCATATGCAGAGCTACAAATTGAGACGACTTGGAACATTTTAATGTTAGCAAAACAATTATTCTTCCTGTAAATTTTCTTATAAGAACCAACCAAATCTGTCAAATAGTTTGGAAGCTATGTTTTTTAACTGTACCATTCTTATTCGATGACACATGATTAATACTGTATATATCTGTCCTGGCACTAATTTTCTCAACAGAATAATACAAACGTGGCGTAACTCTGCCCTTGCCAGATATAATGATGTAGCCTTGAATCGTTCTAGGCGCATTGTGACAGGTTGCCTTTGAACAAATAATGTCAATACAAATAAGCCAAATCATTGACATGGAGCCATCAGTTATTCTCAGTGGAACAGCTGCAAAAGTGGCGAAGAAGCGGCAGGAAACTAGTCCCAAACATTCCTAGCTTGGGCATGAACTTCAACCCACAAAAGTTAAGTTCAAGAAAGAGCTTGCTGCAGGTAACTATAACAATTTCATCATCATCTATAAAAAGCCGCTCAGAGTTGTCATAAGATTTGATAACCGAAAGGCATTGGTTAAATACATTAACTCTGTATCCTTTAACATCACCTTCGTTCCCTTCAGAATCTGTCTCAGTGAACTGTCAAGAAGGGCGATATTTAATCCTTGTTAATCGAATAGTTGTCATTAGCTGAAAGATATTTTGGATGTGTCTATCCAGATAGAATAGTACAATATATTCAAATGCGATTGTCTCCAAGTGTTTCCTGAAATTAACTAACGAATTTTCCCGTCCGTAACACCAACGTTAGGGAATCCTCCACTAGCGAAAGTTACTAGGATGCACAGTAGCACTCGGAGGGTCGCTGGTCGTAGAGGCAGTGCCAGCAGGTCGGTAGATATAATTAAGAGCAGCTGTATAGGAGATCTCGGAGGCTCAGCAAGAAGAGGAAACGTGCAGGAGGCTGTGTGTAAGCTCTGGTAGCGACAGTCGAGCTCCTCGGCCGTGTTAATCCGCTCGGATGCTGCGCGGCGCGGGGGGAGAATACAAATGAAAGCAAGTGCCGACGTGCCCTGGGTGGGCGGGCCTCGGCCTCTCCTGGGACGACGATTATGATAATGCCAGGGTTCCTAGGTGCTCTAGATGTAGGGGGAGGGGGTCCCCCGAAAACCATTGTTTCTGAGAGGCCGTCGTCGGCACCGAGTACCCCCGTCCTCAAGAACACCCTTAACCCCTCTCTCCGCCAAGTTCCGCCTCGGCAAGGGTGTGTTTGCGTGGGTGAAGCTGGATATACACTGTCGACCATCACAGTGTGTGTAGCGAATACGTTCCAACAGTTACACTGCGGGTCGTGGAATGTCGTGCAGCCCAGTCTCTTTAAGACTGCCGTCGACTAACTAATCCCATCTAGTGGTATACGCAGCTCCGAAAAATAGTTCCTGGTTTCTCTTTGAGTCCGTCAGGTGTATAATGTACAAAAGTTAATTTGCTACGGAAATATATTTTTACAGTAATTTCTACATTTGAGTAGCGTTGCGACATGAACTTAAAGCATTGGAGAAACGTAATTAATTATTTATATATTTATATAATTTACATATATATAGTTGTGACTATTTAAAATTATGGCACGAGTACTACATGTCCTGTTTGAAATAAAACGATAAAGGCTACACATCAGTCATTACAAAGGTCGTAAAACAAGTTTCTGTGGTTGTATCACAACTAATCATTTGTACATTTGGTGAAGTTTCCTATGTTAAATTTCCTAGGTTTAAAAGCTAAACGCGCGGCTTGACAGTAGTTGTCCCTAGGCCGAGCTGGGTTTGGCCGAAAATCCCCCGATAAAATTTGAAAAAATCGTACAATTGTATTTCGACATTCTGAAACCATTTACCATACTTTTAATACGAATACATCACTTTACACTGTACACATACTCTACATGACCTAACATTCCTTTATATCCTACAGTATCATCTAACATACAATACATCCACACTTCATCTCCTAATTCAAACTTAATTTTTTTACTAAACAAAACAGGAGCCTGATCTTTCAAAGAACTGTGCAATGGGAGTGCATGACTGGATTTATTTACTTGGACATACTCCATTGCGATGGAGTATGTCCAAGTAAATAAATCCAGACAGGAGCCTGAGTAATGTAAATAACATCAGTATAATTCTCCAAAATTTTATTAATACCAAAACTCTTCCAACAAAAAATATTACGCATATCAATATCGTTAATATAATTAATTTGACCGATACTTATTTTAGCAACCTTCTTATAAAATGCAATTTGTGAAAGTCCGCTTCCAGATTTTTCCAAAACACCTCTTAAAACAAATCAATATAACAATTTCACTAACACAGAATTTCCTAAAAAACATAATGCCTTAGCACGTAATATATCTGTAGGATTCGAGCATTGTACGTCTTTGTCCGCTGGCAAAACATTCTTGAATACCTTTCTTGGCCAGTAACGTCTTCTGTATCTCCTTCTGTAGTACTTCATCTTAAGGGTATTTGGTGCTTGGGCACCAAGTCGTTGTGTGTGTATAATCCTGGTACAGTAAGCAGGCGCATTCCTGCTGTAAAAATACTGGATGCTACAAAATTAAAGCGATTTTCATTATAATTTTTTAAAAGCTGAGATTAATAAATCTAATTATTTTAATTTGCTGTTGACTTCAGCATTAGTAGTGTCCGGCAAACCCTGCGCGAGAGTTTTACGGATGTTAAAATTATTTTAAAATTAAAACGCCGATATTTTTGAAATTCGGTTACTATAGAAGCCTGGATATTATCAAACTAAAAATTAAAGTTTTCCATTTTTGTAGATTTTGTGGTTTCAAACCTCTGTTTTTCTAAAAACAGTTCTTAGTTATCTTCGAAAGTAAATCATACTATAGGCGATTCGGAATAAAGTGAGCACTCAAAATGACCTGTTTAATTTCTGTTTTCTGCCAGTTTATATATTTCCTCTTCGCCACGTGCATTTATTTTTACGTAAGCTCGTATAATGTTTACACTTACATTAAACTGCTCCCATAAATGTTATCTGTGACATATACCCTATAAATTCACGGGTGCTAAATATATGCTATACTCAATAGTTAGTTATAAATACCCGCAAGTTAGCGTCTTATAACACTGGTTTCTCTGCACAGACTCTTGATACGACACGCACTATTGCAGTAGGCCGATCCGAGGACAAGTGGCTGGTGTTTGCGGATTCTCGGATTCGCGTCCGCTATCTTTGATGACGTTATCGCCGCCATCTTGGACGACATCACCACCGCCATCTTGGACGACATCACCACCGCCATCTTGGATGACGTCACCTCCACCTTCTAGTTTCCGGTCGACATCTTAGATTATGCAATTTCCGGCCGCCATTTTGCAATTTCATTTTCTCCTGCTCCCTCATTTCACTCATACTTTTCTCCTGCTCTCTCATTCTACTCATACTTTCCTCCTGCTCTTTCATTCATCAGCTCCCCACCCACTAGCCTCATCTCCCATTCCTCCTGTTTCTCATTCAACAGTTCCCCACCCACAAGTCTCCTCTCACTCCTCCTCCCCTCCTCATCCACCCCTCCCTTAGCACCCCATTCACCGACCGCTTCTTGTTTCCCATCGTACATCACCTTGACAGAAGGTGCCGACTGCGGCAGCCATTTTTGTTTCCAATTTACTCACTTGCTTTTGTCTCCACCAGATGGTATATGTGTTTAAGGACGATGTGTAATGTATCATAGGTGGGACTCTCGTCCCTATCATCACTATTATACTCTGTTTCATATAAGTTTGGATACATTTGACAGCAAATTATGGGCAGTAATTTTTTTAATATTTTTTGATTTGTTGCACAATGTAAGACAGTTTTAGGTTTCAAATGAACCTGAAACATAAATTTCAGCATTTGTACTAAAAAGTTTATCTTGTGTAGTGGCAAAAATAACAAAATATTACAAATTATTGTCCATAAGTTGCTGTCATATTTAACCAAACTTATATGAAATGGAGTATTTTTTTTTTATGCTTACCTCGAGGCAGTATAATATTTCGTTACTGTATCACAGACATCATGATATTCATTCTCATTTTTAGTTGGCCTTGGGGAAACAGGAACTATACACTTAACAACACTAAGGTTAATTTTCTACAGGTTCGGTGAGAATATAGATTTTAACTACTTTGGTAAGAAACAATAACCGTCAGTTTTTTGCATTGTCATAGTTTTACAAGTTGGAAAGATAACATATGTCAGAGTTGGACACCGAGAAGAATTCTGTCGCAACGTACTCTGCAATCGCTAACGGGTCTAACAAAATACGTAACCACAGCAAAATAAATTTATCTATACTTGGATAAGATAGAAGTCATTCAGTTTACTTTTAGAGTGAAAAACGTACCAATTTTTGGAATTCAAATTATCAACTTTATTTAACTTAAAATTCACGAAAGCTCTGCGATTGGCCATTTACACCTCTTAGCGCATACCAGCGCTCAAGCGGTAGAAATTCTCCGTGTACCAAATTTTTAACGCTGATATTTCAACATGTTGTAGAAGTAAACTTAGTATCGGCAAGGGATCAACTTTATACCATCTTCTATGATTAATACTTCGTCCTTCAGCATATGCTCGATTTTACATACTAAGGGCCTAATCTATGTACTTCTTTCGAATGACACGCAACTGCTCACCATTGCTTTCTCTATGGGGATAACAGTTGGTTGTCCTTCGAAAGCCGTTTATAGATACGGCCCTTAGTGCTCTCTATTAGCGACAGCGTTATACCCTTACCGATACCAGCTTAAATAACGGTGGAATTTCTATCTTGTCTAACTCGTCCGCATTAGAAATTCGATTATGATCCTAAATTGAGGAGTGTCTTTTCAAGGTGCTATTTCCACTTCCTAACAAAAAACGGAATCTGTCCATGATACAGTTCTATACTTGAATACTGTCGGATTCCCTGTGCATTCCCGAGGAAAACAATGTATTTTTTTCGTGAAACACACCCCAAACTTCACGATCATGAGAAGAAGGGAGTGAATGTATGTAAATATTTCCCAATAACGTTTAAGGTGGAAATTGCACCTTTTGAATAGACACTCCTCAGTTGTAGCAGTAGCTATTAATAAAAACATAGACATAAACATTGTACTTTCAAATAAGTGATTACTAACCTGAAAGCAATCGTTGATACAAAGCCACAGTTTTACTTTGGTATTATACTTTCTCCAGATATGTTATTGTTATAGCTTTGAAATGCGTTATGGCATCCTGGAAATATAAATAACTACACCTAAAAAAATTCTTCTGATTTGTGAATTACAGTCAGTTGAACGAAAGAAGAAGAATACGGAAAAATATTATTGAAAACAAATTTCTTCTGTGGCGAAAAGTAAGACATCAAATATTTCTTTGCTTAAATGGGCTGCGGTGGCCGAATGGTCACACCATTCGCTCCCCACCAAGGCGATCCAGGTTCAATTCGCGACGTTGCCGGTCCCCTGATTTTCACGTTTAGCAATCGTGCAGGACGATCGTTTTTTTTTTTTTTCGGGGATCTCACTTTTCCGCCACCCTTTTATTCCGGCGCTGCTCCATACTCACGTCATGTCACCCTCACCAGCCTTAAAGTCCAAATTTCTCATACGCATTGCTCAAATGACAATGACGAAAACATAGTTCATTAGCGTTACACAAAATGTTTAAATATGAAACGTTTTAGTTCGTTTAGCATCCATTTGGTATCATATGGTACAGCGAAATATATTTTTATTTAGTTTACTGTCATCATCTTATTTTACTTCCTAACTTGGGAGCTAAATTTTAGGGGTGTTGAGACAAGTTTGCAAAATATCAAGCTTTTCTGCGTCGTTTCAAAGAACTGTAGTACTCGCAATCAAGTATATAACCCGATAATCCACTAAGTTTCGTGGATGCAGACACAGTTTCTCTTACGTGTGCCGTTTGCAGGAAGATTTGACCGCTATAGCAAGGTTGGATTATCTCTGAAGTTAATATGCACGTGGAATGCGTTAGACTGTTCGATACGCGATTTAAAGTCTTGTTAAACATATCTTTGAGCAAAATTTAGAGGTTAGTGAAAATTTATTCGTAGTTATAAACAAATGCAATGTTACCAATTATATTTTATTATTCACTGAATTCCACACACAAACTTCGTGATGATATTCCTTTAGGAAAGGACATAATTATAGGTCGGCATATTAATAACGGGTTATTCACGATTGTAATGATTTCTCTGTCACCCATTTGTACAACTGTCGATTTGTTACTGTAAATGACATTGCAATTCATATGCCAGATCACAGCAGAGAACATTTTTACCGCTACTACATGCAACGAATATGCATGATTTGGGTGACATCATAGTTTGAACTATCTTACAGATAACTGGACAATCAGTAGTAATTACTTACCAACACAGGGTGGTATAGATAACGCCACATCCCTTGCCTCAGCAGATGCGCGCACTTACCTTCTATACTTCGGCTATCTCGAAAAATAGGAATAGGTAGCAAGTCATTCTTAGGCAACACGTAGCCAAAGAAGTATATTTTACGTTACAAAAGGAAAGAACGCGGAATATTGCGAGAAATTTTTATAGGTATTGTCCAGTTTACCATACGCTTAGAAAATGCATCAGTTTTGAAATATGTACAAAAATATGAGTGTTGTGGAATTTAATATGTGAGAAGAAATACGTTAAGATAAATTAAATATTGTACAAATAGTAAATTGAGTAGTATTTATTACGTAACGTCCCACCGTACTTAGCGACAATTGAAATGTTTGTACAGACAGTTGGAATGAAAACTTTAGGTGGTAGTAGCGTAAAAAAAAAAAAAAAAAAAAAAAAGTTTACACACCTATGAATAAAATCAAGGTAATTTTGTTTGCAACGAACATATGTCGTTACCATACGACATCTAACATTTTTCTTAGCTAAAATTACTTTAAAGACATTTGGCCACGTTTTGGCGATTTGGCCGCACTATGCTGTGGTAGCTGAGATATGTTCCTTGAGATTGTTGGCCACCAGTCTTCTAGGCAGCAGGTTACCACCACATTGCTGACCAGTATCTCGACTGGGGCTAACTTCCACCAACTGTCCTGACCAAGCAAGGTGAAGGGAACTTCCTCAAACAACATAAACTGAGGCCAGAAGCCAGTGTTACTCTTGATACTTCTGCGCTGTACCTTTCACCCACGGCAACGTTGCTGTAATTAACTACTGCAACCTTAAACCAACTGTCACCGCAGAGCTGCAGTTGTTCACATTAAATAAATTACTTCTGAAGTTAATGCTTAGAATAATTTCATTTTCAAAACAGGAAGAGTTTTCAATTAACAACCTGATATACATCAACTGAAATTTTGGATAATTAATGAATTATATGACGTACCATTTCAATGAAATTAAATTCGACACTTCTGAATTCAAGTATTCATATATATATATATATATATATATATATATATATGAACTTGGAAAATAACTTGTTAAATTATATGGTAATACGCCGTATTTGCGTTTTATAGCAAGTTAACGTCGTCTAACAAATGAATGTATACATTAAATAAGATATAATTCACCCACTTTTATGATAATATATCAACCTTAGGTATAAATGAAGAAACCTTGTGCTATAGAACGTGCTTATATGTGAGTTGAGCATTTGCATCAGCTCGTTTGTCGAAGTATTTAAATTTGTAATGATAGTTGTTTTATTTAATAACACTACAGTTACAGTAAATACATTTTTTAATTGTTTAGTTTTGTAGGTACAGTCATGGACACAAAAATTGGGCCACTGAAATAATCAAAGTTCACGTCGGCTATCATCGACTGCACGCAAGCGGGAGCCTAGTATTTAGGCATCATGCAAAACAACGAATAGCGTTGCCACAGAAGACTAATTAGTAATACAGACGTGAAGTGATGTGGCGGTTCATTTGATACGGTTATTGGCTGCCCGAGATTGTTGATACACCAGCCCCGTGTATGTTTGGTTTCTGCACGTTACTACAGGTTTCCTATTGGCCTGGCTGCCAGTTAGCAGAGTACTTGCCTTACGCTGATTGGCAGTAGGTGTTTTCGCCATGCTGCTGGCCAGGGAAGCCATTTTGCTGGCGTGTGTGATTGAGTTCGCTATTCTACTGCATATTCCACTCCTGTATACCTACATATTCTGTGGCGTTGCGTTGGAATTGCGCTGGGCACAGGTTCTGTTGTAGGAGTGGAGCATCGCCCGTTAACACCTTCCTCAACCGACCAGACACTGTATATTGGCTGAACCAATGCGTTGCACAAACCATTTAGCAAATGCAAAAGTGACACATGCCCATTAATAATATACGTTGGTATGGCTCAAAAATTAAATCGGGGATGGAAGTTTATATATATATATATATATATATATTTCTTTATTTAGTTATACATAACATCTCTGTAAGCATAATGTAGTATAGTTTGAATATTGCATCACATTAAATAAACGTGTGCAATCGAAATGATCTATGTTATCGTTTTGTTCAAATTACAGGCATGGCTAGGGCCCTGGATTTCGCGAAAAGAATTTTGCCTACTTTGTTTCAGTGCCTTATGTGCACACCTGCACTTCTGCTTCGAATATCTACCGGCAAATCACAGATGTGTGTTGTTGCAGGAACGTTATTGTAATTGGCTCAGTCAAATGTGATACGGCTCTTTATTTAGACAAGCTGCCAATAACCAGGAAGCAGAACTGCAGATGTGCAGGTAAAGCACTGAAACGAACTGGGGCAAAATTATTTTCGCGAAAAATAAGTGTCCCTAGGTATGGCATATTTTCAATATTCCAAAACATAAATATACTAAACGTGTGACATCATGATCGTTCAACAATGCTTGTAACAGGTACAATGGAAATGTAACATTCAGTATGTATTGATTGTGTTATTTATACTATCATTTAACATAACATGCCTCACATTAAATCATTTGTCCATCGAACAGAACTATTAAGAATTAATGTGATTGACAATCCACTTACCCAGATACATTTATTTATAATTTGACGACAGGTTTAATTGTGCGTGATGTTAACAGAAGTAACGAATATCAATGCTGTCACATAGACGTGGCCTGCACAATAATGCGTGTGTATGTCCGGTACACTTAACTCTTAAGTCTTACAAATGTTATTCGTATGAATACACCCAGTTATTAAACCAGTGAAAAAAATCAAAACATAACCAGGTTTTCAACGTCAGTTTATTGTAGCTGTCCACCAATTTAAAATATAAAGATAGAAAACGTATTTGTAAAATTCAGTAATGAAGTTACGAAAGTGCACAAATTTTCCAATAACCTGATAATAAGTCACATATATTGTATCGAAATGTTGATATTCGATGCACGTGTATTTTCATTCTCATACTGCGGGCTGAAACTAATGCATATTTTAACATTACGGTAATATTTAATTGATATTCGCGTTATAGTCTGATTACTCGCTTACATCCTTACCTAAAAAATATTTGCCAAACGTTGAAGTGGCCCAGTGGATTTTCTCGTGATACTTCTATCCCTCTTTGACAGTCCAATGCTGATCCATTGTGACATAATTTCACGTCTGTTAAGCACGAACAAAACGTGTAACACCATCACTGTAGTGATCCTTTACAACAGAACATTAAGAGGGCGTGGTACATAATTCAACGCTAAAACCATTAATCTATAACATTACGTTTCTTTAAACCATTTTCGGAAATTAAACAATAGCAATCCTAGACAATAAGTTTAGCCAACGTTTTAAAGTAAATTGTTTCCAGTGTTAGTGACTTCTGAGGCACAATCTCTGACGCCGAAACCTCGTGCATTTAACTGCGGCGCAAGAGATCACGCGTAACGAATTAGTAATTCTGGATAAATATTTGCTCATAAAGTTAGCGAATACCATTTTCTAGGATTGTCAGTGAGTATTTTATCCATATTGGCTTCGAAAAAAGCGTAGAAATCGATTGATTTCTTCAGCGTTTATTTATCTACAACGCACTCTTAATAAACAACCATTGAACAAAATATTTTAGAAACTAAATATGTCACATCAAGCGATAAAATTGATCCTGATTACGGAATAATGTTGTGAGTTGTTGGGTCAGGTAGTCGCAAACAGAAATTTGACAGAAACAGTTGTCGCTCTCCCGTGCGAAACGACTCCACCCGTGGTTCTGTCCATGGATCCTGACATAGATTGCTACCCCACAAATCTCACTTAGCAGCCACGTATCACGTAAAATAGAGTTGTCACAGCACGTTGTCAGAAGAACGTGATACAACGATCAGATTTCCTCATATTTTCTTGTTCTGTAGGTAGTACCTGACTAGACAGTTCTGACTGACGAGTGATTGAAGCATTGATTATGAACACATATTACGCAGTGCAAGCATATATGAAATGTGAGGTTATTATAACGTTTACGTTTCTGTTCCCTACGTTACTGTATGCAATTCCGTATTCGACAGTTGTTAGCTGTAATATATGAACGCACAACTTGCTAAATATTACTGTCAACTATGTTGTACAACGTTACACAACTGCGTGTTAGTGAACGAGTGAAATTACAAACATTTAAATTCCAATAATCAAACTGGGTGGACGTGAATATTTCTGAACATTCGTATTGCAATCAATTAAATTAACATTAACAAAATATCATTCTACGGTATCTTGATATTTAAAATATTTAGTTGGTACGGAAATACAAGTTGTATGTTCCGTCTTAATACGTGACAATTCTATCTGGATACTTGAACAATAAGAGGTAGTTAAACTAACTAGTGTTTTCTTGACATAGCGTTAAGACCTACCGTAGTTATGTACAACTCATTCAAAACACTACCGAGTATTTGTGTGCTTACCTTGTAAACATTTAGTTGCTTTCTACACGCACTAGTTACAAAATAAAGACGAAACACGGTTAACATGTTATTAGAATGCGAAAGTAAACACTTGTAGAATTAATACAAATTTAAATAATAGACAATAAAATCGACTACTAATACCCGTAACCTGATATGTTTGTGGCACAACGTCAATATTGCTACTCTCCATAAAATATATCAGAACTTATGAACATTAAATACTATCCACGGTTATTCTCTACTAAAGGCGGCTAAGCATTTATTAACCGTACTTTTATGTTGCGATTTGTGTCCTTTTTGTCCTTAGCCTTCGCTTTCCGTTCCGTGACGCCACGCCCTCATCTGTCATCTGCAAGAAGGCCGACGCGGGACTTACTGATCAGCGAGTTTTCTCTGGGATCTCTGTTTCCCCCGCACCTTCATTCCGGCGCTGCTCCATACTCACCTCATGTCACCCCTCACCCTGGCTGTAAAGACCTCGATGTTGAGCGCTCACCAAACATATCCCACTCACTCATTCTTTCGGACACAAGCTAGAAATTAAACATTTGTAAATTCGTACAACTTTCGCAATACGACCTTGATATAGGTCGTTCGGGATAAAGTGAACACTAAATATTTAACCTTTGAAAAATATCAGTAGCTGTTACTACATATAATTCAACATTACCGATAGTCACCTTACTGCTCGTATGGTTGGCAGCGAAATAACACAACATAGTTCCGTGTTTATTCGTATTTAAATACAACAATACTGAAACAAAATCAACCGACAGCGATATAGTTGTATTTTATGTAATTAATCAACTTCTTTTTTATCAAACTATATATGTACCTATCGACTGAACAATTTATCTTATACGCGCAAACGTAAAGTGACGTGTCCCAAGAGGTTAGACATTTCCCGTCGTTAGCCGTTACACGCGGAAAGATACGAATTGGCTGGAAATAGAACTTAAGCAGGGCTTTTTCGAGTGCTCACTTTATTCCGAACCGCCTATATATTTGCCATCTCCTAACGAGCGCTGAACAAATAATCAAGAAGCAAACTAAATGTAGACATAATCATATGTTATCACTGCGTTTGCGAGTTGCAAATTGGCAGCCACCAGTGAATCCAGTAAACGAGCGGAATTTTTCAGTGCTAACTTACAAATAATTCCATAAGAAATTTTTCTGTTATTTTTAACGGGTCACTTACGTATTACGCAGACAGTCGGTTGAAACGTTGCGTGACAAGTAAATGCGAAAAAGAGATTAAAATTTTAGTTGGAAGTAAAGATGCGCAAATTTTAAGTTTTTATTTTGTGAGAGGTTAGAATTCACTGGCTTATTCTCGCCCATAGGCACTCCGTGACGGTATTGAATCCAGTCGTTGTATCTTTGTTTCTACTCAATACACGATACTAAGAATTTTACAGTTGACATTATATAATATTTGATGTCGTCACTTAGACACTCCACACAAACAGTTGATCAACAGCAGAAGTGATATGACCATACATTAACTTGGAGACTTGTCTGTCAGCTAATAAGGAAAAATTTACATATATCATGTTATGAGTTGAAACACGAAAATTTTGCGACAGCATTTGCGAAGACCTTACAGTATGTTTCACAATCCTGTGCGAGGTGTACACTAGGATCACAGCACTCTAAATCTGAATTAGTGAATATTCATTGATTCCGGCTGATGCAGGGGGCAGTTTCAACAATTAAATAGTCACTGTTTAATTAGTGAATATTCACTGATTTCCTTCAAGAGGGCCAACATCTCACAAGTGAATCAGTGGATATTCGCAGTTTTTTCCAGTTGTTTTCAAAGAACAGTTTTCACTTATTGAATCAGTAAAAATTACTGGAAAATCTGTGAACATTCACTTATTAACTTGTGGAATGTTGACACTCTTTATCGGAATCAGTGAATAGTCACCGATTTCACAGTGGTTTTTCACTAATTCAATTTGTTGAAACTGCTCCATCCATCTGCGTGAAACAGTGAATATTCACTAATTCAAATTTAGAGTGTGGGTTACAAGAAATGAAACTCCTACCCTGACGCACATGAATCAATTACAGTCCTTCATAAAAATCCTTGTCAGATATACAACTGGCCAATATCGGTAGCAACAGCAGCCACTGTACAACTAGCTGCGGACATAGTGTACACAGGACTGTGGAGTCCAGCTGGCTGGTTCTTTAACCCGCCACATTTCCGGGTCTGTAGCCATAAGAATATTCTGTAAAATTTAATACGAATATTCATTATTTCCTTGAGGGTATCAAACTGTTGTTTTAATTACCTATTATTAGCTCAATTACCCCTGAGTCTCCACTACACTAAACGAATTAGTTTTTAGAAACACTGTAAGGCAGTCTCGCGAAGCAATGCCTTATCGCGGAAAAATACATTAGCCTACACGATTATGTCCCCTACAGCTACCAACTACTAAAATAAATATCGTATGAGGAGTATACTAGAAGGCCGGGATGCCGTACACTGAATGCAGATTTTATTAATGGAAGCTCGTAGGTGATCTGCGCACCCCGAAGTATGGCATGAATGATGCCCTACGATGGAGAAGCGCCGGATTGGGTGGGTTGGGGAACGGAAGGTCCCCGAGAAAACCCACTGGCCAGCGACATCATCTGGAGACCGGCCCCGCCGGGGATCGAACCCGGATCTCCTTGACGGGAGGCGAGTGGTGTGACAACTTGGCCAACCGCCGTGGCCTTATTTCCAACGACGTAAACGGTTTGATACGAAAGTGCACCTGTAAAATTGTTGGCGTTAAATCATAATAATAAAAAACACAGATAGAAAATTCACAGCAAATTAAAATGATTTTTAATGTATACCTATGTTCCACAATAATTATACAAAAAGTATTCGCACATTAATATACACACGCACACACAAACATAAACAAACACGCATATATATATATATATATATATATATATATATATATATATATATATATATATATATACATTTACACACATGTGTGTATGTATGTGTGTATGATCTTCCTTTTAAGTTAACATACGTAGTTAATACATTTCCAACAAAAATGTTTTAAAATTTTTAGTATTCAGCCGACGGTGTGAATAAATTTTTATTAAGCAATTCACAGCGAGACTATCAGCGTTGGAAAGGGTGACATGAACTGAGTATGGAGACGTGGCAGACTGAAGAAGTGGGAGGAAACGGGATATCCCCGAGAAAGTTCATCGACCATTAACATCATACGACACGCCACCCACGATAAGCGAGAGCTCTGCATTCGACTGTGGCCTCGTATCCAGCCAAATCTGAGAACATAGAACATGAATCTATCTTTAGCCAGGAGCTGCGGAAGTGCCATATATCCGAGGAAGGGGAAGATCCCAGGTATTCAGTGCCGAGTATCAGCGATGTCGTGCCGGACTCCTTGTTTTTATTATGTTCTCAGTCAGTCTGTGTCTGTCTGTCAAACTGCATGAGCTCATGTCTGAACACAGGAACTGATTTAATTTCTGGTGTTACAACCTGGTCGTTTTTTTCGTTTCACATTATAATGGCATTTACCTGCTCTTTCATCTTCATCGCTGGTATAATTATTCTTTGATCTAGCAATTCAGTTACTTTTCTGTATACAGCATCAGTTTTCCTACTCTCGGGGCTGTTAAATTAAAATGCTCTTAATTAAGTTGAGAAATAAAAAGCAGGAAATGTACGACGTATTTATTTTCACCGTGTATCCAGCAGAGTAACTTCGGGCAATTTGTATGGTCTGGAGCTTCGCGCAGCCGACCCAGCTAGAGTATAGGCGGTTCGGGATCAAGCGAGCACTAAATGAAGCCCTACTAAAGTTCTACTTTCAGCCAATTCGTATTTTTTCGCGTGTAACAGCCGACGCCGGGAAATATGTAACATCTCTGGACACGTCACTTGATGTTTGCGCGTATAAAATAAAATGAGTAGTTGGTATGAATCGATACAGTTTGATAAAGTAAGAGTATTAATAAGTATATACAACACAATTGTTTCGACGTCGGTTGATCTTTTTCAGTATTGTTGAATTTAAGGGCTTGTTCCCGAGTTTTTTTTCAGACTGGTGCTAATAACTCAAATATTTTTTAACCAAAAGTTTTGAAAAAATTTGAGTCAATGTGCAATTACACGATGCACAATACTGTGGACGCGTTTTTTTAAATAATGTGCCATTCGCCAGCAAAAAAACAATTTACTTCATTTTTGCTTATTTTCACC
>PNEQ01129818.1:48541-89760 GCA_003012365.1 Medauroidea extradentata
AAAAAAAAAAAAAAAAAAAAAAAAAAAAAAAAAAAAAAAAAAAAAAAAAAAAAAAAAAAAAAAAAAAAAAAAAAAAAAAAAAAAAAAAAAAAAAAAAAAAAAAAAAAAAAAAAAAAAAAAAAAAAAAAAAAAAAAAAAAAAATAGAAAAATAGAAAAATTAAAAAAAAAAAAAAAATTCAGCTACAATTTGTAACCTTTAAGTGTCAAAACTGTGCAGCGAAATTGTTATATGAGTATTAGGTAGCAATAAAAAATTTTTTTTCGAAATCACTGCAAAACTTCGTAACAACGCCTTAAATTCGAAAATACACCGAACTTTATTACGTAATTTTGCTACCAACAATACGGGAAGTAAGGGGCGTATAGATTATTTGGAATTGAATGCTGTAACAGCTAGTGATTCTTTTCGAAAGTTACATTTTTTTTGTGCTCTCTTTATATCGAACGACTTGTATGTAAACGTCAAATGAGATCACCATTGTCACTTTGATTCTGTGTAGTAACCTCTTCTGTGATTCACTTGTATACACTCATACCACTAAGGGGCGCGGTGGCCGAAGGGTCAAACCATTTGCCTCCCACCAAGGCAATACGGGTTCGATTCCCGGTGGGGACGGTCCCCGGGTTTTCGTATGTGGGAACCGCGCCGGACGATGCTGTTAGTCGGCGGGTTTTCTCGGGGACTTCCCATTCCTTCGCCCTTTCATTCCGGCGCTGCCCATACTCATCTCATGTCACTCCTCACCAGCGCTAAAGATCTAGGTGTTAATATATGACCACTCGCCTTCCACCTCTGTTATTCGGGTTCGTTCCCCGGCGGAGTCGGTTCCCGGATTTCCACATACGGAAATCGCGCTGGACGATGTCGCTGGCCAGTGGGTTTTCTCATGGATCTCCCTCCCTCCACCTTCTCTCATTCCGGTGCCTCACCATCGAAGGCTTCATTTCATGTCATCCTTCGGGGTACATATATTGCCTACGGGCTCCCATTCATAAAATCTGCTTTCAGGGTGTGGTACCCGGGTCCTCAGGTATCATTTTCATAGGATATGTATTTACTTTTACCACTGTGTGCCTTAGATGAGACATGAAATCGGTTCCTAGGTTGCAAAGTTGGCTGGAGCATCCATTCAATCTTCTGGAAGTCAGCCTAAAGTACCCCGTTGCGGGACAATGGTGACGCCTCAGGGGAGCCACCACTAGTCTGGTCTTCGTCCTCACCTCGTTTCGTTAGTCACCTAGCTAAAGTTGGGTGTTTCCAGCCCTGGCCACGAGGAGGTTGAATACGTGCGTGAACATGAGATGCTTTATAATCGCATCCAAGCCCATTACAGGAATATGGAATCATCCAAGGAAGCAGCTCAGCAGGATGTGAGCATGTGGCTATGGTAGGCCGTACCACGCTTCACACCCACCGGGGTTTTCTACAAGCCGGGGTAAATCATGGTAGTAACGGGTGACAGGTCCACCTTCTCCTAAGACTATCCAATCCGTTTAATTAGATCGGGAAAATGTACGGGTTCACTGACCTTTAGGCTAGCCTGCAAGAATATTTGTGGAATAAAGCAGACGGCAAATGCTCATTAGCTGCTTGCTGTTAAAGTGACGTACGTCTGCATTGGTTACATTTTTATTATTGGCTCAAGAGACTTCCAGGAGGTGTTAAATAAGACGGAGGCCAATTGATAAAGTGACTCAAACACACAGTTATTGGAATCCTAGCATGTTCCCAAATTAAAACGTGAATTTTCTAGGTCTCTATGAATGTTTTCAGGACGGACAGTAAGAAGGCGTGCCTGCACCTGGCGCACGCCCAGACTTCCACCACGACGTCGCCAGGGGCCGCTCATCAGAATTCACGGCCGGACGCGCCTCCTAGCCGAGGGAGGAAGAGAGGTTTACGGCCGACTGGCGCAAACGAGCGCGTCGCGACGCCGGCCTGGGGCGTCGTAAACACGGCTCTGACGAGAGCTGCAGCCTCTCTGGGGACGACGAGCTTCCTGCGTGCGGTCTGACTGGCCTACGTCTACCCTGCCGCCGCCGCAGACAACTTCGCCTCGGCTGGCGGAACTGCCCCGAGAATTAACACCTCACGTCAGAGATGGTGATTTGTCGCGGGAAAACTTAACTGTTTGCTGGGTTTCAATGTAATATACTCATTTCTGTTGCTTTCTTTTCGATACTGACACTCTCTATTTGAATGGTCCAAAGACTATTGTTAGGGCCATGAACGTTTCCCGAAAAGAATTTAGCCCCATGTTTGTTCCAGTGTTTTACGCACACATCAGCAGCTGTGCTTCATGGTAATTGGCAGTGTGTCTTTGTGAATTGACATCTCTCATTTGACTGCGCCAATCAAAATAACGTTATCGCAACCCCACAGGTGTGTGGTTTGTGAATATAACCCCAAGACTAGAGGTACGTCAATTTCGCAAATAAATTCCAGGTCAGGTTGAACGCCAAAAATATATACTTCACAATCACGTGTGTGATTAGCTGGCGGCTGTCACGAAACGCATTTGACTACTGCAAGCCAGTAGTAAATAAGGAAATGATTCATAGAGATATCGCTTGTAATGTTGTAAGCCAATGAATTATCGACTGTATCCAGAGCGTGTATAGGACTGAGCAATCTAGGCTACTGCCAGATGAATCCGCGAATTGACGTACCTCTAGCCAAGACATGTGAGAGATAAAACATCCAGCCACTGACTACGGACCAGAACTGCAGATGTGAAGATAAGGCTCTGAAACAAACTGAGGCTAAATAGTTTTCGCGAACAGTTCGTTGCTCTACTAATGTTGGTGCACTGCGACTGAATGTGTGTGGTTCGTTTGTAAACACCTGGACCCTGTGACATAACTATCGTCCAATTACACAATTCACAAGACTCTACATTGATTTGCAGAATATTTTTGAACGTAACTATATACTATATGCCAACCTAACAGCATACCAACCTACTCACTAACCTACCAATATTCATACCTACCAACATACCTTTATACATCTACCCAGAAACCAACCTACCTATTTCTGCGTACCTTCATACGCTATACAGAATTTGTTGTATTTGTTTATAAACTTGTTGCAAAATATATTGACGGAACAATACCATAATGTACACAACGGTATAAACAAAAATGGTCGTAATTTTGAACATTTACAAACAAATGCTGTTTTTTATATTTTAAAAATATATTTTTCATCCAACTTATTACAACGTTTCCTTTTTTAGCGTTACTGAAATGCAGTTGGACTTCTTCAAAAGTCTAAGAAATTAAAACATTTAAAAATAATTACTAATATTATCTTTCAACTGTCAGTTGTGAAAAGTGTGTTGTCAGTTTTGCCGTAGTAATTCAGTGGGCGTGAAGTATTGTGGAGAGTCAGGCGATGGGATACTCGATGTGCGCGACTAGTCGGTCACGTTGCTAGGTGTGGCGGAGTGCAAAGATGCATGACGAGAGACACGAATAGTTACGTGACAGAGCATATCGTATCGTTGCTGACCAGTCGGTTATTCTTGAATGTGTCTTTGTAACAATGCTATGTTGCCAGACACCCTCAAGTACTGACTAGAGTTTGTGCATATTGCCCTCACCTACAACCTCTCCAATCTTACTTCGCCATATTGGTGTTTCACATTCAATCGTACAAAGTAAATAAAAATATCTCAAACATTATTATATGTTATTAGTGTGTCTAAACTCTTGTTATTAGGGGTCTACTTTTTAAAATGTATAATTTTATAATTACTTTTTTTTTACTAATTTCCAAACAAATTGGAGCAACCACTTACATCATCGCACTCAGAGTTGGCTACACGAAATTTTATGTATATTTATTTGTAGGAAACAGCAGGATACTACGTAACTTTATTTTTATGAATAATTTTTTTGCACTCCTTACATTTGTAGTATTACGTAATTAGTTCCTGATAGTATGTGCTATCGCTTTGACTGAATTTATAATTACTGTATTTATATAGATCTGTAGAACTGTTTACTGAGAATGAAACTGAAGATTGTTACTCTTGAGGACATAGAAATAAAAATACAGAGCCAACAACGTTTAGTTAGTTTCTCTGGGAATAGAGGCTTTTGTGAGGCTCTAGCAATATGTGTGCCATGTTGAGATTTAGGTTATATTAAATGAGATAATTTTAAATCTTAAATAACTATACGCATCCGGTAATCGGACTATCACTCGGGTTAGTTAGATTCTTGCATTAGCCGGAGCTTTATTCCAGTTTTCTTCGCTTTTTTTTTGTGACTGGAAAATTCGAAAGATTCTCCAGCGAACACGGCAGCTAAATTAAATATAAGCGTTGTTTGCCTTTCGGCACAAATATAACCTCTTAAATAGTTTAATATTTATGTTTTAGTAATACCTATGACATTATATTTAGCTTTCATACTTGTGTGAATGTTGAAATATGAGAGGTTAAATATACGCTTACACCCACCAATGCTACTATTTTGAAATAGGTGATACAATGTATTGGAATTTTGTCTAAGGCTTTTGGTGTTACTCAAGATTTTCGAGATGTACTGCAGCTTCCTTAGAAATAATTTTTGTTTCATGTTTAACGAGCATTATTTAAGTGAACAAAATTGCACGTATTTTAGAGTTAAACGTATTGAAAATAACTAATTAATAGACTTATTAATTGCTGGAAATATTTCACATCTACGAAGAAGTTTAAAAGAACATGGCACTAGGGGCTTACGGATGATTTCATGTCACGATGGAGGGAAGGGGTGTGGGAATGGGTGGTTACAACAACAAATCAAGATACCCACCAAAAATCAAAATAACATAATTTCCGATCAGAACACACAAGTAAAACCACATTACATATTAAAATGCATTACAAGTAAGGAACGCAGTTGTAATTTACTTCTTCTCGTTTCACCTATATTTTTTTCATCTTCTTTTTTATGAAACGGTTGATAGTTCCTGTTTTCGGGAAGGGTGTATCCCCCCTTAGCTATCCCATTTGCATTCAACACTGAGTTAAGCGTATTACTATTTTTGCACTTAGGCAATATATAAGACAGCCTGGTTGAATTGCAACAGCCGGAGGGACGGGGCTTAACGCCCACAGGAACGAGAATGGCGAAACATTTCCGTGTTTCTCAAGAGGTTGAGCACTGAAGGAGTTCACTCACCCCCGCATCCACCTTCTCCCGTCACACCACTCCTTCTGGCAACAGATTAAGTTTGGCTTCAAGCATGGGCACTCTGTATGTCCGTGGCTGGTTGCCAATGTACCCTCCCTACCTACCCTACTACATACACACTGTGTCTTTCTCCCTCGCCAAGTGCGCGCGTGAGAAACTCTCGCACTCTCCCACACAATTTCACGCGGATGCACTTGGGAATCGGCAAGCGCACGCTGATTGGCTCTATTCGTAACGTGTTTTATTCAGTCAAGGGCCTCCGGACTGTTGGAGCTGGCAGCAATACACTGGGAAACATATGTTTGCAATACGTTTCCTTGGCTTGCGTTCATATAAGTGTATTTATATCGCAACTGCCCTACATGAGAGATAAAATGTGAACAGTATAACACGAAGAGCAAACTTTCGAAACCAGTTACATCCACCTTAACAAGTTGTAGATGAATGCGAAAAAAATAACGCATTACTGTACTTCTACAAAAAATGTGTTTTTGTTAATAGGACATTCATTAAATTTAATGAATCTGAAATTATACTCGTGTGTAGCTCCCCTTGCCCATTTAGAAAGGTTGTTAAAACCATTGGCAGATATCTGGAAATGCCTGGTCTTAAATTATTTTACACAGTTGTGTTTAAATAGGACGTTTTCTTCAATCAGTGTTCAGATTCTCAACAAACTATCTTAAAACTGGTATTTCCCTGGTGAAACAACAAAGAAAAAATATAACTTTCTGCAGTACTAATTGACAAAGTAGGCACAACTTATTTGCAAAAGTTTCGTCCCGCTTTGTCACTCAAACATAGATTAATTTGGGTACAGTTGTCAAATTGCATGATGGTATAAGTTATGGAATACTTGAAGCTCAATGACTACGGATATTCTAGGTTTTAGATATTTTAGAAAGTATTGCCATAAACACATGCCTTACAAAATGGACAATAATAACAGAAATATTAGAACTGATTCATAAAGCAGTTAGGAAAATAAACGAGTTTCTGACATTTATAGAAACCAATTACCGCCAAGTGATAAGTAATGACAAAAACACATGGAACTACAGTACGTAATGACTTTATTAAAATACATTGTCTGTTGTTACTATGCAAGTTAATTTTCATACGAAAAATAAAAAATATTTCTGTATTATAAGACATGGTCCGCCTGGAGTTGTGTACTCGTTCAGACAGTCTCCCCAGTGATACACTGTATCTGTTTAACGAAGCTAATTTACACGGCGATATCTTTGATATAAATGTAACCTGTCGCTTATTGCAAGCACGTAAAAGTACACATGGATAGTGTGTCTGAATGGCTTGGTATGAAAGATTTCTAACTGTAGGACCTGTCCTTCTGTAGTTGCTAGTTGAAGAATTTATTTCCGTCACAGCATCGTCCAGTCCATATTTCTTGTTGGAGGGCCTCGAAATCATCTAATTTGTCATAGTTTCGCCTGTACATAGCTTTCGCTGCTATGCACCAGTGGATTTCGGACTGATGTAACTATTAACTACTTACAATCAGTTGTATGTATTTCTGCCCTTTTCAGGTCATCAGGGCGTTAGAATAAACTGAAGAACATTCAAAGTAAAAAAATGCTTGTTTCGAATATTATTGTGATCTCACCGAGTATGACATTGTACCCGGAGTTGTTTATTGTGAAATCTGAGAAGACTGAAGTTTTGGCTACCGGTAATTTGAAATCTAGACTCACAAGGGAGGTTAATTTACAAGGGCTTAAAAAGCTACGAGGAAAATGTGAGAAACAACATTAAATAAGTATTCAAGCAGATAGTGTTATATAATTTTTTTTCGATTATGATCTGTAATTTATAATCAGTTATATGTTTATTATTATTTTTTTTGCATAAGAAGCAATTTTCAAATCTCACGAGGTTGTGCGAGTGTTGGGAGTCCGTGATGGTTTTGTATGTATATGTGTAATATTTTGGGCCAAATATATATCTCAAACAAACGTAAGCCCATCTCACTTACGCAACTAACCCTAGACTAAGGTGACACCTTCTAGAGGGCATCGAGTCAACAAAAAATAATCAACTACATACAGGCTCGCTAACGTGGTAACACTGTATCAGCGAGCAGCCAATGAGAGGCTGTTGTCTCCATGAGCAGAAATACATTCTTGGAGACTAACCTAGTGGTCAGTAAATACGCGAATTTTTCCGGTTTATATATAACTTGTCATTGAAGTATATGGATGCTAAATGAGGCCATATGAGTGTATCCACATGATTTGTCTCGACATCGGCATAACATATTTATAAATTTGAAAACGAGTAGGGTCGGCATATATTTATATCGCCTATAAGTACTTTAACATCGTAATTAATCCCACAGAGCAGATGTGTCACATACTAAATTCAGCTATAGTAGTAGATAAAGAACATTTTATACAAAATTTACATATTTACAACAGTGACGTCAGGAAAGACTTCAACTAACTTTGTTGCCTTACTCATTTACATGCATTTAAGCTTTTCTTCGCATGGCGCAAAAGAAAAATAATTTAAACATAGCTTCGCTAAAAACATTATGTAGCTATTTAAATATATTGAAATGATATGTACATTGTCGTTATATACTTAAGATATTTTCTGTAAATTGCTTTGACAGGAGTAATGTAATAATTTGTTTTCTTTACTGTTCATTAAGTTATTTCGTCATGAAAATAATATTATTTAAGACAACATTTAAGTTATTGCAGGATAGAACATGCAAGCATTACTTTCCTTTCAAGAAATGTTTTAGTCTTATAGAGTAAACAGTAAGGAAGGGATTTTTTTGATTTGCTGCATTGAAGATGTTTTTACTGTGCGGAAGGAAAATATTGCTGCAATGCGCATACTTTACTTTTATCGCTACATATCAGAAGATAATGGTAAATGAGTGAGTGAGAGATTTTGGTCAGCACTTAACATCGAGGTGAAGGTGAAAAGTATGGAATGTATAGAGTACCGCTGGAATGAAAGGACTGGGGAAACGTGATATCCCCGAGAAAACTAGCCGACCAGCGACACTTTCCGGCACTATTCCCTGGATCGCCTTGGTGGAAGGCGAGTGGTCTGATAATGGTGAAGGAAATGGGTAAATACTGTATAAATACTGAAAATTCGTTCTTCAGCAGGATAAGCTTTACGCTCTTGTACACTCCGGAGGACATCCTCAACACTGAGAAACCTAGCGAGGTGATGCAGTGGAAACTGACTTGCCAACATTCGGGATGATGTGTGATATAATCTGCGTTCTTGATAAACTCTGATTTTGTAACAAGTTGCCAACGTCTTTTTGTGACACTGAAAATTAATCACTGAATATTTTTCAAACGTTATAATGGAAATGTAAGTGTGCTGGAGTTCCTCAGTCTGCACATGTGCCTACAGACGGGAACAGACACCAGTTCCCTAAACGTTGCATGTGTTGTCATCTTGAGAAGCGTACTATTTTCGTCTGTTTTTGTCTGTGTTGTGTCTTGCCTGTGTTCGCATCCATTTGTGTCTCTCGTTATTTGTGTTGTCGTCGTCGTACATCCATTTGGTGATTTTCACACAACCTATTTCTGTCAGTTTTTATTTTTTCGTCTGACTTTTGTTGTTTTTTGTGTCGTCTTTCTCCAGTCGACAATATTCCACTCCGGAATTAATTATGTGATGTTTTGAATTTCGTTTTGTCCTTGTGTCGTCTTCTCGGACATGACAACATTCCTTTAAGGAATTTACTGTATGTTTCATGTCTGTTGACTACAGCTTGCCGGTTTTTCTTCGTTTTCCTGTTTCTTTGTTTGTTACATTGTGGATTGTTCTGCAATACGGCGTATGTAAAATAATAACTATTCTGTTTATAATACGAAATCATTGCAGGAACCGTTGAAAGATCAAGGAAATGTAAAGCTTATCTGGTATAAACATACAGTTAGAATATTAATATTATGTACAGTAAATATAGATGTATGTGACGTTTATGTCATTTGACATTACGTGAAGTGACTGTTATGCTAAGTGAGATTTAGGCCAAAAGAAGATTAGGCTATACGCAGGTAAGGCCTTACACTCTAAAAAAAATGTTGTAAAATTTACAAGGATTTCCTTTGTACTTTTACAAATATTTTCTTTGTAAAAAACATTAGTTAATTAAGTTACGAAGGTAAATGTTGTAACACTTCAAAGGAATTATTTGTACCTATACAGACAGTTCCTGCACTGTAAATAATTTTGTAAAATATGACAAGGCACTTCTTTGTAGTTGTGAAAACGTTTGTAAATGTTAAACACTTCCCGTATAAAATTATTAGTTTATAATATTAATATAATATTGTTTGCAAAAAATTTAAAACAATGGTGTAGCCTACAAAAATCTCAAGTTCGCCGGAAATTACTTAAGCAAAGATCACAGCTGCTGAAAAATATTTTTTTGAATAAAGATAATGTGTATATTAATTGTGTGCTTTTAAAGAAAGAATTATAACTGAACTGTACTTTGCGTGTATATAAATAAATAACGACTATGCTATACAGAAGTCACAGTGGTCTAGTGGTGCCGACCCCCCCGTGGCTCAGTTGGTAGAGCGGCCGGCTTTAGTGCGGGGGGTTCTGGGTTCGATTCCCAGGTCTGGCTGGGTGTTAAGTTGTGTTTGTCCCTTGGGTCTCAAAAAATTGTCACTATATAAATTGTCTCACGACAAGTACTGGGGTCACTCAAATTAAGTCACATTAAAGGGGGGAATGTTTGGTGTAGTGTTGATGCGGAAGCTTCCGCATCGCCACTGCACCAAACATAAAAAAAAAATTGTGGGGAAATGCGTACATTTTGAGCATGGGATAATAGTTCGAAACTTAGCGACCCTCCTCCCCCACCGCATTTTTTTTTTTTTAATTTTTCAAAATAATTTCACATATACGTCCTTTATTCTAAAGTTATTTGATAAATAATTTCAGTGTTATTTATGAAGTACAATGAACATTAAAATTTATTTTCTTCCTTATTGAAAGTACAGCTGCAAGGCTAGTTCTTGTAATTTTACAAACATATACTTTGTATTTTACTACAAGAACAATGATTGTAGTTTCACAAGGAATTTCTATGGCAACTGGGTTTCCAAGAAATTTCTTTGTAAAAGTACAAACAGTTTTTTACAGTGTACTGTATGTACTTCATGATTTTACACGTACAATACCCAACTTTATCTTAACTAACCTAAATTTATCTAACCTAATAGCAAAATGTAACACAATCCATCCAAATTCATTTAAGACCAAACGAATTTTGTGCCAAGTATATTAAGGACAAGTGATTTTAAGGCTAAGCCACTTTTAAGGCAAGTGGACTTTATAGTAATTAGTGTTTGCAAGTAATGTTTTACGGCACGTGACTTTGCTGGCCGAATGATTGTGAAGGGAAGTGACTATCATGTCAACTGAATTCAAAGCTGAATGCCGGTGGTGTCAAGTTTAGTTAAGTCCAAATGAATTTTCGGTCTAGTAGTTTTCAGGCTAATTTGCAGTAGCAACACTTAAAGTCGAAGTTTTTAAAGGACGAAATTGGATTTTAGAGCAAGTTAATCGCGTTCGCCACACATTCACTCACACAAAAGACAAACATAAATTAGAATAATTTATTAAGCCTTAATTTTCCTTTGGAAATAAAGCTAATAGCGCATTTTAATAGGTGTACGCATTTTACTAGATGTACACATTTTATATGGACATTTGCAGCTTTTTGCCAATTTTAGGCTAAGAATTTCGCTATTTTTTACATAAGTAAGAAATATAGTATTTTTTAATTAAATATATCAATCTCATACTTCTTTTGGTCACACGCAAAGTATGTAACATACACGGACAGAAACAACCCTAGTATTTATAGTTACAGTGGAATACCAGACATTCAAGTGTTTAACTGCGTTAATGACACAAGATTTACTTTTTATTTAAAAAATAATTTTTCTCACACCACATTTATTTTCAAGCCCGCATTTATTTTCCCAGTAATTATACTTTATAGCTTTCATTAATATTTATTGTAACATAAATATTCGTTCTACGGAAATAACTAACAAAACATTTATATTCGCATCAAAATAACCTTTGTCGGGAAAAAAGCGTCTATATTACCTACGATCTGCAAGTGATTAAGAAGTAAAAAATTAAAATAAATTATTTTTTTATATGGCAACGAATTAATTGTTCATTTCTACATAACGCTTGTATGATGTTTGAGAGTGGGCAATGTGTTATGTCGCTGGCTCGAGGCAGAAAATTCATAGATACTGAATTCATGCTAACATTTACATCATTAGGTCAGTCAAATAAGAAAACATCTTTAAAAATGCTGTACGTATATATTTACACATCCACATGTGCACCAACTACATAAACGATAAACTGCTAGTCGATATTACAAGTTCATTCTTTCCGGACACGCATTATTACGTCGACAGATTTCTTTCGGCTAACCGACATTTATGAAAAAATTTAAATTTTTCATCGTTTAGTCCTTACTGTATATTCTATGAAGTGCTACAGAAGTAACTGATTCAGAAGTTTAAATAAGCCTGTTTTAATCGACAATATTACTACTGTAGGGACATGGCGTAATGTATTTCAATAAAGGAGCTTACGGAAATTCACGAGGGTAGGATAGTTCAGCCAAATGTTGAGTTTATGATGTTCGATATTAAACCCGTGTGAAATTTACCCATGTTCTAAATTCAAACGAATGTCATCTCGATCAACTATTTAAACTTATATTTAAATATAAATGATATAACGTGTAATGACTGCAGTGAGGAAGCACTATTTTACAAAATCTTTGACATATAGAAATCGTGAAGGTTTTTTTGGACGCTCTTCATCCTTAAAACCTTGATTGCAAGCATTCATAAAATCCTGGTCAATAGCAAAACCTGGTCATGTGACTGAGATAAACGACTCTACTCCAACGTACTAATTTTAGTAAGATCATTACGCTATACTATATGACACAGAAAGCGTTAATGGTTATATGCCGCGGGATTTAACTCCCAACGTTTTGGTTTATTTTGCTATGTTTCACAATATAATTAAATTTAATAATCTTTTATTATTGAGTTTTGAACATTTTACTTACCAGAAAAGTTATGATATTATTAACAAGTCTGAATACGCTCATATGTATTGTAATAAAAATATGGTATTCTGAAGCAAGAAGAAAAGTACTCATTTTATATATAATGTTGCAACAATACACAGCTAATGCTTATTTATACATGTGAACAGAATGTGATGAAAAAAAAAGGACTACTGTTGACAATACGATTTTTATTACATTACATCATTGACCTTGCAATCAGTATGACAATGCGTATATACAATTTTAACCGTTTTAAAATCAACCTATTTCTAATCATCATCACGAGTTTTTACTTAAGGGTATAATCAGGTAGTAAACAAATTTCTAGTGATTAAGACTTTTTTGCTGTCCTCTCCATAAGCAAGAATTTGTCTTGTTTTTCTTATGATACCCAATTAGTATAATTACATTCTTGTACTTCATTAGTTCTTTGAGTTTTGATAGGGTTTCAATTATTTAAACAGTAACAACGAAATAACCTTGCATCTGTTTGAAGACTAGCCATGTTACAAGCTATTTTATAGTGTTGTGTAAAACGGCAAAAAAAAAATATATATATATATAAATAATGTTAGTTTGTATGTGTGTGTGTCAACAAAATTTTTTGGACCCGTCGAATCACTTATTAGTTTTTGGCTTCTATGATAGCTTATTTTTTAATGGTGACCGTTCAGGTTTAGAAACCATTTAAAACAAAGCACTCATTCCCTATATATGCTGTTCACAATGAAAGGAATGAAATCGTACTCGTGTTCGTCATTAATACGTCATTTTTGTTATATGAAGTTGCATTATTTAAATCTGCAATCAACTTTATGCACAAATAAACCCGTTTCCTAACAAATATGCAATACCGGTATTGCTACTGTAGGACACGTAAAATCTTGCGGTACAAGAAATAAGATTCATGTATTGGCCGTGCTGTATACTACAGATGCAGAAGAATTTATTGAATTTTAAACTGTATGAGGAAATTTTTATTTTTACGACTGCAATTTCTCCACTTCTCTTTTTTCAGTCATTTTGTGAGCTGCCACGAGTTGATAAATAAAGTTTTAAGTGTGATTTGGAAAAGTTGTAATAAGAAGAAATTTTGTCTCGCCAAACGCATAAAATTATTTCATAATCTTTAAATTTCAAGCAGAAAACAAAGTGTTATGTAATAAAATATCGACATGTTCTCTTTTAGGGAATTTATGTGAAAATATTATTGTAAAATGAGCACAAACATGTGTAGTATTATGACGCTACGGTTATTTGAAAAACACCAAATACAAGCATTGATCCCTGTCATAAGTTTTGACCTTAATACTGTACTTTAATATATGCCATAATTTACAAAATTATCACCAGACAGTTTTATAGATCGCCAAACCATTTAGTAGAAAATGATTTCTACAAAATCTGTCTTCAATTACGAAATACAGGTTAACATTATTTTGGATCCTCCAACAAATATCTTGAACATATAGCGGTTTTTAAGAATCTTAGTAATAGTAACCATTAAGCAAATTGTTTTAATGCGTTTTTACTTGAAAACGTACATAGTTTCGTGCTCAAAGAATTCGCTTCTGATGTTTTCAAAACTTACTATCGGAAAATACAAAGCGTGTGTTCCATTTTGCCCAAACAGTTTGCGGATCATTGAGTGGCACAAAACAGCCTTGCTTAAAACAACGTGGCACATAATTATTTTTCCTGACCTCAAAATATACAACCTCATTTGACCTTATCCAATATATTTCACCTACAGCTTCTACCAAAAGTTTAAGGACACCATTACATTTAACTAACAAAACGTTTTGGCCTTATAATTAATCCTAAGGGACCTAATTAATAATAACACACGGATAACTGTTTCAGGCTATGTTCAGAGCTTAATTTGTAAAAAAAATTAAAATAGGACAGTTTGTTTGAAAATTATCATTTTTATTCAGTGTTCATTTTTTACCCTTTAACGTATTTCTGGAGATGTAAAAAAAATAAAACACTGAATTATGTTTATCCTAACTTTTGAGCAGAAACATAAAACCCTAAGGAATAACTATAACAATAGAATAACACTCTAGTTTAATTCTACAAATAAAATAATGTGATATTTATCACTTTAAAAATAATCATAAAATACGTCACAAACCTGGGCAAGAGGACAATCTCTAGCAATGACTTATACTGTCATTTGTATGTACGTACATACAACGTGAAACCACTTCGGCTTCGGGGATCCGCGGTGGCCGTATGGTCAGACCATTCGCCTCCCACCAATGCGATCCGGGTTCGATTCTCGGCGGGGTTAGTCCCTGGATTTTCGCTTGTGGGAATTGTGCCGAACGATGCCGTTGGCCGGCGGGTTTTCTCGGGGATCTCCCGTTTCCTCCGCCCTTTCATTCCGGTGCTGATCCAAACTCACATAATGTTGTTACGTTTACTTCACATAAGACCGGATTCGAACTGGCGCTACTCCACCAAAGTTACGTTTACGGAAAAATACTTCTCTTTAGTTATTTTAGCAATGGTGTAGTATTACGTACAACGTACAGAATTTGAACTTGTATTATGAGGGATTCTGACAGTATAAGTGAGACTCGCAGTCTAAATATCAGGTACGACTTTAATTTACAATATATACAAACTATGGCATTACATTCACGATGCTCTTTACGGAGGGAGGCAAGAATAGTTACAGACATTTATGATTACTTATGAGCCACTCAGTTTAGTTATGACAATGACAGTCCCATCTTGTTAATGATGCCGAGGCTGATGTAAGGAAATGTCCACGGAGATCGGCACGTCGTAGATCTGGACGTCGTGGTGCATCTCGGTAGTGAAGTGGTCCTGGTGACGATATGGGGTAGACAGACCTCGTAGGTAGCGTGACACGCCCCTTTATCGCGCCCTGTGTGGCAACTCGTACCGCTGTTGGAGTGGGGAGATCTCCTTGCTGTAACTTATGTTTAATATATTGTAATTCCTGGCCGGGTGGCCTGGTTACTGAACGCTGTGCTAGAACCAGGGTTACATGGCTCCTAACAATGTCATCCCTCATCAGCGCTGACCAAAATCTCTCACTCACTCCGGCTTCGGTATCTCGCTCGGTGCGACAGTATAAATTATTGCCCATTTTACTTCCAGGATTTTCGGTGCTCATAAGACCGTTTCACCTTTACTGTCCATTCAGCATGATGAAATATATTTTCAGGATTGTAAAATATTTGATCTAGTTTTCGAAATTGAAGAAAGTTGGCTGGAATTAAGGCCTAAGTAAGAAAATTGCATTGTGAGATAATGACAGGTAGCCTATCTATTTTTGGAGAAATTAGTTATTTTTTATTTCACGTTTCTCTAACATTATTTTCTCTTAATAGCAATAAATAATATACAGTTTGTTCCAAGACGGAGTGCGTTAATTTTGTGTGGTGATAAATCATATATATATATATATATATATATATATATATATATATATATATATATATATATATATATATATATAAACAGCCGAAAAAGTTTCGGAAATTTTTTTCTAAAATGATTGGTACCCTAAACATCGACTTGAAAATTAATATTTATTTAAATAAATCAAAAACTAGTTGACGGAAACGAATGAAATTTGCTGCAACAGTGGCGAAACATTAACTGATCTTTATCCTAATAATATTACTTTATTAATATTATCACCCCTTCATTGTTAAAAAAAAAAAATTGTACAATAATGCACATTTGACTGCAATAACCGAAGAAGCGACGGACGACAAACTAAGAAGTTCATCTTGCCGGGACTCGATTACGTGAGCGGTTTTCGAGAAATCGCAAGTCAAATTATGGCATGTTCTCCGACGCATGAAACGTATGCATTGTCTTGATACGCAGTACAAACAAACAAAGTGCCGACTTGCAACGTTGGTGTCAGTGATGACAACTAAAGTTAATGACTCTTTAAGTTGGTTTAAATACTTTTGAAACAGTTCACTGAGGAAGCAAACCACCATCTTAAATTTAAGTGCTTAGTATGTAACAGTTGTGACAACAATCAGTCAGACATATGGTAAATTGGTAATATGAAACACGAGAAAACTTCGGAAAAAAATGAAAAACACATTTTACGTATATGTTTTCAATATAATCTCCATAAAATACAATGTCAATAATGTCTCAAAGTTATTGTAAAATAATTCCGTCTCAAAGTTTGCGCAGTCGGAAAAATAAAACAGGAAATTGCATTAAAAAAAGAAATGAGCAATTAACCATGAAAAAGGTTATTAGATAATAAATACAGACTGAAACATAATTGTACACAGTTGTAGAGCACATTAGTATGATCGAAGGAGATTATCGAAGTTCGAGCCTCCCATTTCTATACATGCTTGCAGACGACGCATGTTAGACTGAGGAATACGCTCCAGCACACCAGGATTTGCCCGAACTGCCTGAAATGCATTCTGCACACGTTGCCACAGTTCCTCATTGTTTGCCACGTCACTTGCATATACGCATGCCTTCAAATTGCCCCACAAATATTAATCCAAAGGGTTCAGATCAGATGACCTTGCAGGCCAAGGCACAGGGCCACCGCGTCCAGTCCATCGCCGGGGTAAACAGCATTCAAATACTGTCTTGCTGTACGATTGAAGTGTGCTGGTGCGCCATCATGCATGTACCACATGTTATGTCGTATGTCCAGTGGTACGTCATCCAGTAGGTCTAGCAGATCATTCTCCAGGAAAGCCCGATAAGAAGCTCCATTAAGCTGATTGGGGAGGATGTGAGGACCAATTAGCATATTACGTACAATTCCCGCCCAAATGTTCAGTAAGAACTCGTGCTAGAAATGTGACTCACGAACTACTTGTGGATTTACGTATGCCCAAACATGCTCACTGTGAAAGTTCGATACACCTGTTCTTGTAAAGGAAGTTTCATCTCTGAACAGAACGGTACAACAGAAGGCCGGGTTATCTGCTGACTGATGTAGTAGTACTGCAGCCGAGCAGCGTGATCTTGTTGCTGAAGTGACTGTACAGGCTGGAAGTGAAAGGCGTGTAGTCTCGCATGTTGTAGTATGCGATGTACTGTTGATCGTGATGTGTTTAGCCTCGCAGCAATACGTCGTGTACTGATGCGTGGATTATCCACGACGCTGTCCAAAACTTCTTCTTCAACATCCAGTCTGCGACCGCCGGTAGTGTGCCCAGATGCGCGTGCACTCCCGGTTTCTCGTAAGCGACGATTAACTGCTATGAATGTTCGTGCGTTTGGTAGTCGTCGTCTTGGGTATTGTTCTCCATATCTCAGTTGTGCTGCAGCTGCGTTGCACAATGTTTCACCATATGTTAACACTATGTAGCTCAGTTCATCGTAACTCCACTCCTGCGTAGCTACTGTGCCTGTCACTGGCACGTCTTATCTTTGAATGCAACACTTCTAGGCAAGTCACTTGTCAGATGGTCAAACGCGACACTATGATGGTGTCCACTGTATCGATCTGTTTACCTGTAGGTACACAAGCTGACAGGCAAGTATCAGAAAGCGTTTCGATTGATCCATCGCCAAACCACATACGTCAACTGCAAAATGTGAAGGGATTAGACTGCGCAATAGTTGTGTTACATTTTTAATGGTGTTACCAATATGCACATATGTAATTTTAACTGATTTTCATTGAATGCTACGTTTTCTATTTCATATGTTTCGACGATTTTGCGTGTGTCTTATTAACACTATTTCATAATTCTTGCATTTTTACGTTATTTCTGTTCCATATGTTACCTTATTTAAAGCAATTTAGCCAATATGATGGTTTATTGCCAGTTATACTGCAACGTAATTGCATTAATCAGTCAGTGTTTTTACTAGTGACATATTATTCCATGTCTACCAAGTAACACTTTTTTTAAACATCATTAAATATTATTTACGACTCTGCGTGCTTTCTGTGGCGGTTACGACACTTTCATTCGATCAGAGTAACTCAGTTTTTCGTAAGGTGATTTGGAAGTGAGGTTTTGTTGGACTTTGTTGAGTTTTGCAGTTAACATGCGTGGTTTTGTTTACTACCACAGTTAACATAACCATACAATTCAACTTTGCTTGGATTCACCTTGTTGCACGGCATTACATATGTTTCAGGCGTCGGAGTACATGTCATAATTTGACTTGCAATTTTCTCGAAAACCGCTAACGTAAACGAGTTCCGGCAAGATGACATTTTTTGTTTGTCGTCCGTTCTTCCGTTATTTCAGTCAAATGTGCAATATTGTAAAATTTTTAAGAATTATAGGCATACACGTGCACGTGTACCCCATTTAAACAACGAAGGGGTGATAATATTACGAAAGTAACATTATTAGGATAAAGATCCTTCATTGTTTCGGCACTGTTCAAAATTTCATTCTTTTCCGTCAATTAGTATTTGATTTATTGAAATAAATATTCATTTTCAAGCCGATGTTTTGGGTACCAGTACTCCTTCAATATTCGCTTTAGAAAAAAATTTAAAAAACATTTTCGACTGTTTTTTGTACGATCTATCACCACACAAAATTAACGCACTCCGTCTTGGGGCATCCTGTATATATACATTACACAGATTAAGGGGCCCGCCTCGTGGCACATGTGTTTGTGTGAGTGAGGTATGGTGCTAAGAGCGACGTCGTATGGGCCATACAATGGTGCGTCGCCTCTACGCTTAAGGCGTGCAGTCTTCGCGAAAAAATAAATTTCCTATGGGACTTTAAGTGGTGACCCTATTGTTTACGAAATCACTTTACTAAAGTCCAATGCACTACCCTTAAGTGGTTTCACATGTATTCGGCTAGTATATTTTCCGCTATAGCAGCCTGGAAACCCCGTTTTAACCCATTTTGACGTGCTCTAAAAAGGGGATTTCTAATACGTGTGTTGTCTTGAAAGTACTTAAAGGTTCTCGTCTGAAGTGTGCGTTCTTTTCGTAGACAAACGGCGAGAACACACGTGTATTAGTTTCGGTGTAAAGCTTTTTCTTCAAACACGCTGCAGTGTGACTTTATGGCAACGAGGCGGGCCCTTTAATAGTAGTTACTTTAAACACAGTCAAAGATCAAACAGAAATTATTAATAGCATAATGGTACCAGTACAGGTTAAGACAAAAATCCGTAACTTGGTGAAGAATTTAGATATCGGTACGAAATTTTGTAGAAGTCTTCCACGGACATAATCGAAAAAGATAAATTATTTCAAATGAAGAAAGACATTAGCTTACTAAGGCCTTTATTCCAGCCAACTGCTCAATTACACTAGCAAACTATGCGAAATGTAGCTGTGCTAAATCTCAGTGAAGGGTGGAAGGGTAGATGATCCTCCAGATGTCAGCCACCACCAGAACCACCTACTCCCTCACAATGTCGAGCACAAGTGCATCAGATCCTCCCTCCACCACTGGACATAGGGCAACCTCCCTGTGCGCATCAGAGGAGCCAGAGAGGCTTGGCTGACTCTCTCTTGGCGGGAATACACTTCTTGACCTCAAGCCCCTTGCTGGCAACACCAGCGTGTTGGCTAGAGGAAACAGCGGCCGCATGTTTTATACATGGCCGTCGCCGTGAGAGCGGATTGAAAAGTCCGGAACGTCTGCGCGCATTAAATGTGCATCACGTCCAGACTGCAGGGTCCCGCCTACTCCCCCTCCGAAACTCACACCCCTCTCGTGCCCTTCACGTACGTAGTGCCCCCTCCATAACAAAACACATTAAATCCTTCCTCTTTATGTCTAAGTGCAAGCCAGCCGAGCGGCCACGCCAAGGAACCATTCTCAACGTATTGCATTAGAGATATATTTGAAATCACGATTAAGTAAACACAATCGAATTGCAGTTAAGGAAGTGGTAAGAATTTTCTATCTTCAGTTATTCTGTAACAACAGTAACGGAAAATAAAGATTTATGGTGTCTAAAATTATATTAATTTGTATTCTATTCTGTAGTCAAGTTACAGTTCCCTAAATTTACCCGGAAGAAAAGTTATTTTTTTTTTCACATAGGTGCAAAAAACTCAAAACGTATACAACGAAATTCTTTGAAAAAATTTAAGACCTCGAGCACTCATACAATGCAAAACTGTAGGTTGGCGTTTTGCAAAATAAAGTAGCACTCGTTTGCGAAAAATATATATATTTTGATTGATTTTGGCGTAATTTCAAAAAAAAAGTTGGTGATATTATTGGTGTAAAAGTCTGAAGAACTATGAGGTTTATTGCTACCAAAAATAGGTACAATTTATGCTATATTTTTAACAAAACACTGTAGGGATATACCGAAAAGAACAATTAATTGCATATAATTTTTTTTTTTCAAAATCACTGTAAATATACCGGGCGCGTCCTTAACCGCCTGGCTGGTGCTCGAACTGAGTAGGCGCAGCGTGTTCGGAGATGCAACATTTTTTCTCAGATACCTTTAAACTTGCTCCCGCAATGCTTAAACACACTTCAAACTACTTGTCATGATGACTTTTAAAACACCTCGCACGTTTAAAGCTTTATTTTAAATACCTCACACTTGGCTAAAAATGTTTTTTTTTATGACTGTTTCTCAATAAATATGGTCAGAATTCATTTGGAATTTAAGTATAGGTCGTTCGGGATAATGTGAGCACTAAGAATACTACTTTTGAAAATATCTCTAACCGTTACTGCATACAATTTAATATAAATTATAGTTACCTTACTGCTTGCATGGTTGGCTGCGAAATTACGAAATGCAGTTCCGTGTAATTTCCTATTTATTTTTAACAATACAGAAACAAAATGAACCGAAATCTACATAATTTTATATAATTAATAAACTGTTATATTTATCAAACTATATCGATTCATTGTGACTGCACATTCTATCTTTCACGCGTAACATCAAGTGACGTGTCCATACATTTCCCTTCGTCAAGGCTGGTCTTATTGACTTGGCATACTTAACTTGCACATCATACAGGGATAAATTCATACAGTTGTACGAGAACGTCTCCAACCCGCGCATGGCATGGCGTAGAATCCATAGCGCGGCTTGCTTGGCGTTAAAGATGGCCATCCCCCATCTTCTACGCCAAGTTTATCATGTCAGCCAATGAAAATGAGAACCGTCACAGGAACTACTGTTGTCAAATCAGGTATTGCATACGTTTAAAAACGCTGTAACTGACTAGCTCTGTACACGTGAAAACATGTTTTGTTTCCGGTATAAACAAATTAACGTAGTCGTAGAGTTCCCGTCACGCAAGGTTACGAAAATTACTCGCGGAGTAGGGTAGGTTATCTCAGTCATGTGACAAGGTTTTGTTGGATATAAATCAACGCCTGGAAAGGTATTCAAGCTTTCATAATTGTAGCAATTAAAAAAAAAAAAACTACATATTTTCTATAATTATGATAAATATTTTACATCCACAGTGAATTCTTGACATCTTATTGTATTTATATTTGAATATAATAATAGTTCTGGTAGTTAATCGATAAGCCATCAGTTAATAATTCAAACACGGGTTACTTTCACTCGGGTTAAATTTTTAACACCGAAATTGAAACTTTGGCAGTCCTACCCTTGTGAATTTTCATAAGTTTTATCTTACAAATGAATCTCGTAAAATATTAAACTCTATATCAGGTTTTGTGAAGTGATATTTCGACCAGTTTCAAGCTGATATCTATCAAAAGCGCACATTTGGCTGACCAGCCCAACCCTCGTGAATTTTCATAATGTTTTTGCTTTCGATCACGTCAAACATGAATACTGACGACTTAGATTATCTAATATTTTCAGTGTTAAGAGCCGTGTTAGATGTTGTATGACAAAACTAATTAAAATTAATTTCGAATGATGCATTCCGCTGGAATTTCATACTTGGTCCGCTTCAGATACACACAAGGACACGTAGACAACAGAAATTTTTATGCCACGTTTTCTACACCAAGTTTATTACGGTATGTAAGCCAGGTCGATTTAGTCCCTTTAGTCCCGCCTTTAGCCGTTAAGCGCGGAAGGATACGAATTGGCGGAAAATAGAAGATAGTAGGGCTTTTTAGAATATTCACCTTATCCCAAATCGCCTATACAGAGTTAATCAGAAAAACACCGACAAAACCGGGCAGGTGATTACTTGTGAAAAATTAGGAAGAAAACGTGTTTCGCACTTTTCACCTAAATGTAATATTAAGGGAGTAATGGCTCTTTTACTTATTTATTACTATGCTCGTCAAGAGGTCATAAAAGAGTGCTTTCTTAAGAGTAAATAGCTTGTATACTCTTATATACTACTAGCTGTCCCTTTGCGGCTTCGCCCGCGTGTACTATAGAAAAGAGTAACTAACTTTTAATTACGTATTAATTGATGGTGTTACTATATTCTCAGTATATCTTTAAAACAACAAATACAAACAGCTTTATCCAGTCCACTTCGCTGAGCGTACTTTATTTGCAGAACATATTTGTTTTTAATTCATCTTTATTTCTCTATAAAATAGCTGCCCGGCTGCGGCTTTGCCCACGTGAAAATATGTAATGTAAACAGTAACTCTGGATAAAATATGTGATGAAGGCATTTTTAACAGCTAGCGTACTCAATAACAGTGAAATATAAATTGTCTTAGCTCAGTGTAAAGAGCGCGCGCAATATGCTCGTATCATGTCGAAATAATTCCCATCGCAAAGTCTTGCACAAGATACGAACCCGTAACCCCACTCGTCTCACACTACAGACTTTATACAATACCTGAGTGAATGATTAAAGGCAGGTCATGACAATTATTTCGTATGTACAGGTTACAGTCCATAGAGGTTTTATTTATGAGTAGGTTGGCAGAAAGAAACAACTGTTGAATTATTTATCCATGATCATTCTCTTTTTTCGGGAGACTGTAACATTTTACTGCTCTTCACAGCCTTAATTTTCGAATTTCATAAAAACCTGAATTAGATTTGTAGATATTTACGTAAGCTTCATTCAGATAAAAAAAAATCATCTCGATATCTCAACGGGTATAAGCGGTACAGATGGTTATTTGAAAACACATTTTATTTTTCTAACAGCTTTCAAGGAAGAGTTTCGAAAAATCCTGAAATATATTTTTTGAAATTTACGTTAGATTTATTTTAAAGCTAAAACCATTTCAATATTTCCACTGGTTTAGGAATAAGTGAGATTTATTAAAAACACGTAATATTTTTTTAAGAGCTTTCAAGGACGAATTTCAAAAATTTCTAAAAATACTTTTTAGATATCTACTTAAGCACCAGTTTAAAGAAAAATCACCTCACTATCTGAAATGGTTTAGGAGAAATCACAGATTAATGAAAAACACATTTTAAGCTTTTCCCCCCCTTAATTTTTGAATTTCGTAAAATCGAAAAATTCGCAAACATGAATTTGTTTGGGAATATTTTGAAGTTAAAAAATTATGATCGCTTTCCCGGTTAATGAGATATCAGGGATTCTTTGAAAACACATATAACCATTTTTACCCCCTTAATTATTGAATTTCGAAAAATCCATTATAAGTGGGTGCCTACGGGCCAAGGGAAAGTTTCCCTCAAAATTTCATGGTTCTAGGTCCAGCTGTTTGGGCTGTGCGTTGATAAGGGTGTGAGTGAGTGAGTGTGTGAGTGTGTCAGGACACTTCATTTTATATATTAAGATGAAAGAAAAGTTCCAAGACTTCTTGCCTCTTCTTAAGCCCGCCGCACACGATACAATATTCCCTACTAGTTCGCTTACTAGAATGTTTACTAGTTTCTTTACTGGGTAGGTTACAAACCGATACACCAGGTGCGTTACAAGTTTCTGCTGCACACGATACTGGCTGGCTTGCTTGTATCGTGAAGAGATACTCCACAGCATTAGTCTGTCAAAGCGAAGAAAACTTGCGGCAGTGACACTTCTCATTGCTTCAGACACACAAAGGAATTAAAAGAGCATTGTGGGCAAGAAAATGGCTGTTACGGTGGAATCGGAATCGCGGCACACTTGTTATATTTTTGGGAAGGACTTCATAAGGAAATTGTGGCTATGCCTTTTGGCTGACTTCCGAAATTATTATTGCTGGAATTTATTTATTTTTTTTTATTTTTTATTTATTTATTTATTTATTTTATTTTTTTTTTGCAGTCAGTAAATCTTTCGTCCACTTCTTTCCTTCCATGTTTCCGAAAGATCGCGTCGAAAATGTAAACTGCTATTTCGCCAAATAATTTCCCTCCATGTTTATGTTTCTCAATACTCGCACGCACCAAAACTTCTAGTGTTGTTGTTTTGATGAATTCTGATTGGCCAATTCTTAAATATTGTAGAGCAGCTCGCAACAAAATTAGTACGCCGGCATTTAGGCACATCCAGTACCTGAGCTCGCAGGGCTGCTAGTAGCAGGAATGATTTTGAGTATAGAAGCTAGTAGCCGAGAATGTACGACTCCTAGTGTACAATATTATAAGTAATATTGTACCGTGTGCGGCGGGCTTTAGCTGACCAATGGTATATAAAATATTTCACTAAATCAGATGAATTGTACTTACTGTAAGACTAATCGAACCGGCAAAGATAATTTTTGGGAGGGTCTAATTTAATGACCATTTATTTTTCGTTAGTTCCAAAGAAGACTGTCACATTAAAAATATTAGATTAAAAAAAATTATAAAACAAATTATATGTGTCAATACGACAAGAAGGCTGTAGGCTGAGGATAGACAAGATATCGAACAGATATCTAACATACATAGTACATGACATAAAGAACGTCGAATGAAATTTTACGGACATATCAAAATAATGAAGGACAACTGACCAATTAAACACGTCTCGGAGTAAAGTGGATTACCGGAATCAGAAAAGACCCGAAGGATGCTGGAATAACATACTCAGATATATCAGACAGACAAACATTAAACTACAAAATACTCTTATGAACCATGAGGTCAAGAAATTCAAGACAGGAACAACTTGGTCGCAAAGAAGGAAGAAAACGCATAGTGAGAAGATGAAAGAAGTGCACCGCCTGATAAAATCTCACATCAAGTAGAAGTTTCGCTTGGCCCACTATAACGGCATTCTTAAGTGTTTAATAATAATTTTAGTAATATATATGTATGACTCATATGAAAGCCAGGTTGAACATTTTGAATGATTACACTGATAATACAATTTTACTTCAACGCGTCCTGTTAAACCTGCTATTTGCACGCAATTTTTTCCCCGCGCTGCAGGTATCCTGTCCTCTTAATTTATTGCCTCATATCAACAGATCCAATTACGATAGAAGCATTGTTCAACCCACGCTGTCCGAAACTTGTTTACAGAATGAATCGCACAGTCACACAGCAGGTAGATCCCCTACAAGTCCATATAGTTGCGTAATACAATCGAAACAAAAGAAGAAAATCAACGTTACACTTGCCCGTCGGAAGAGAAACACTTTGTTTAATTACTTCACAACTAGCTAGGATTTAAACTCTTGTATATTTTTCTGTCACATTTGCAATTGAATTGTGTGGTTTACTATATGAATAACGCAGAGCCAGAAACAAATAAAACTCCTTCTGTGTTGCAAATGGATACACTGTGGCAGTAGCCAATGATACTATGAGAGGCTGGAAAAGTTAGTAGATAAGTTTATGCACCTTCTTGTTTAAATGCCTTACGTGAATGTCTACAGTTCTACATCATAATTACGATCAGTATTTATATGAGCAAAGACGTCTTACGGTTGACAGTTCCAAACAGAACAAGTTTACAACACGCTCTTATTTGCGGATATAACCACAAGACTCTGAGAGTTACCAGCAACCAATCACTGACACTGACGAGAAACTGCGAATGTGCAAATAAGGAATTTAATCAAGCTGATACGAAATTTATTTCGTGAAAATTTGCTGTTATTTATGACAGAATCAAGAAACAATTACACATAGGTAGGGATGCGCAAAATCCGCAGTATTTTCTACCTGCAATCTATCATCCAAACGACGTAGGCTCGTGACAATGTTATATGAATAGCACGTGCCTATACCACCTTTATGGTTATGCTACAGTAAGATTCTCATTCTCACACATTATAAACATTTAGATTATATAAAATTCTCAATTTTCAATCTCGAGAAAGTTTATTTTCAAAATAATTTAAAGACCATAAACTGTTAACTTACGTGTGTAACATGACGTTCACTGAGCGCAACTTCTAAGCAGACGTCATGCGTGCACGTTAAATAGTTTACGAATAAATGTCCGTATTCGAAAGTCCTCCATATCGCTCAGAGATATCATTCATTTAAATTGTTTCCAGCACATATATACTGTACTCAGAAAGGGCCGTTCAACATTACTGGAAAGAAAAATATAGTAGTAGATTTTTTATTAACACTACTACACATTCATGTGAAGTAGTTTTTCACAAATAACTTAAAATTTTTCGTTCGTAATTTATGTGTAAGTTAAAGTCGTTATTTTTAGTTAATCCCTTTGGTCAAATAATATCTACGAACTTTATTACAAATTGTTGATGGCAAAGCTTGTAGGAAATTTATTCTTCTATTTTTCTTCCATGAATCGAGAAAAGGTAATATAATTTTTAAAAGATTTTATAAAACATATTTTGACAATATTAAAGTACATTAAATAAAAAATCTCCTTTCTAATTACATAGGTACTCTGAAGAAGCTTAGTGAATTTACTTGCATTGTAATAATTTATATCACATCTTTGACTGCCGAGCTTTATATTCTCTTTACGAAAAGAAAACAGCAACATTTGCCAGAATGTCTGAAAGTTGAACAATGTTTGGTACAAATACGGACATGTTTTTTTCAAGCCCCCGTAATATCTGCTGCTATGGTGAGATGTTGTTTAATATTTGAAAACGGTTCACACGTTTTTGAACACATTTAACTAAAAATCTTGATATCAAATGCGAAAAAAAAAACCGTTCAATATTTCCAAATACATTAAATAAGTAAACTATTCGTCTGTCCCTTTGAGTACAACTTTCAAAACTCATTTGGTTTCATAACAAATATATATACATATGAGTCACAGCGTGTCAAAAATGTCAACATGTGATATTTAGAGCGCTGCCTACAACAGCATCACGATGGAAGCTAGTACAGCGAATTACGTGTTAAATTATATTAAATTCGACTCAATATCAATCGGAAAAACAATGACAGTTTTTGTTCATCTCGGTGCCGCCTACATTGTTACAGGATCTTTTACATCTACTAATAATTTTATTTGCGCATTTTAATTTCTGTAATAACATATTATCTTCTCAATGCAGAAAATATGTATTTTGTCCGAAACGGATACATTTTTAAATGTTAATGAACCCCACAGAATATAATTTCACATTTAAAATAATTATCGTTGCTCTCGGTTCAGCTTTGGAGTAGGTAGTGCAATTAAATAAAAAATCGTTAATATCATATTTTAGACTATGTAAACGTTGAAAGGGTTAATGGGCATATTAATGTGATATTTACCACCATACTATAATGTGATTTACTGTAGCACTCTTAGCGATATGTGAAACTTAAAAATAATAATAATAACATTAACAAGAAATTTATTAAATAAAAACGGGGTAAATTTTATTAAGCTGCTTCTACGCAAACTACGTGACCCTCCCTTGAGTGAACATTGTTTGAAAACTATAAGCTGGTTTTCGCACTTCAATCAACTGCCAAGTCTCCCTAGACAAAATTGTGAATGGAAAGACCCTTTTGACGAGCAACCACTAAACCACTCAACCTGTAGATAAGGTAACTATCTCAGTCGCCACGTAACCACATCTGCATAAGAATAACGGGCCACACAGAGTTCGTAATTGAGTGAGGGAAAGAAACGACCACCTTCCCTTTTCTTCAATAACCGAACACTGGGACAAAGCCTCCAGGGTAAGGCAATTTCCTGAACGCATTAGTACAATAGAAAGGCGACTGTTTTTCATGGCTCGCTAAAGCACAGGATATATTTTTATTTTAGTATTCATCCCCAAGTCTGCGAAGGAAGAAGTGATGAGGCACGTATTAAATACGACACAATTGCTACAGGCCGGAAGAATGCAGTCGTCCCGCCCGCTTCGCAGCAGATGTATTTAATGGAAATGAGTCTCTTTCACGGTGGAGCTCAAGTCCCATAATTCTCCTCCGACGGGGCAGGGCGACTATAAACGACGCGTTGTAAAGGATAACAATTACTCCGGCGGGAACAATGAGTGGTGACGTCACGTAACGACACCAAGAATTTCCTCGTGGCGGCGGCTAGAGACGCGAGCGGTCGTTAATGTGTTGCCGGTCGTAGCTGACTCCCGCTACCATGACAGATTTCTCTCTCTTACGCCGTGGGCATCCTCGCGAGTCAGTTTCGTCGTCAGGGAGGTAAATTGGGACGGGAGGGCGCCGAGTGAAGGTGGGAGCTGCAGAACCTGAGTGGGGTTAAATGCAGCTTTGACTCGACGCGAGACATCGACAGACACCCTCACTAGAGGCGCCATTGTGCTTGCAGAGTTGCCGCCGACAATAGCGCAGTTCCTGCCCTGGAGGAGGGGGTTGGGGAGGGTGTACGCGTGCTAACAGTTTTCTTCACTCCGGGGGCCCGGGGCGTAGTCGCCCGGAACTTTGCCCCCGGAGCTGCGCAGAGGAGCATCTACCCCCTCCAAGGACTAACGTTGCCGCAACCCCTTCAGGCCCACGACAACCCCGGCGCACCTCTCGTCCTGACTCCAGTCGTCGCAAGTTGAATGTTGGACCGACTTCGGCTCCTCCCCACCAGCCCTCCCAGGAACCCTTCCTGTTGGGAGCAGATGCGAGTTCGCGAACAAGAGGCCCGCGCCGTCGTTGAAGGCCTCGTTATCCCTGAACCCGCCCCAGTCTTCGGCACGACCTAGTGTCTTCCCAGCTTCTCTAACACATATCAACCCTCGCTGATCGCAGGGCGTCTACAAGCCTCGCCCGAAACATTCAAACTTGCCACACTTACACTAAGTGTGCAATCTAGTGTGGCGGTAATCGCTTTACAACACTTACATCTATGTAATATTTCTTCTGCACATTCAGCAATAATCATATAAGGTACCTATACCGAATAATATGTGACTTAAGTCATTAATTATATTACAAATATAACACATGGATGATGTAATACAGATATTTATGGATGGTGTACGTTCACACTGGAGACTGGTGTGTATCGATCCCACATCGATATCGGTATTACAACACAATGGCGACTAGTGGGACATATTGGGAACTGGGCCACGTTCGGTACAGGTACCTTATTTGCGATACTGTGGTACGCGGATAACATAAACGAATTTTATTTTGAGAAGTGTAGATTGATATTGTCATGGCCCATTTTGTATTACTCGAAAGATGGAAAGTACTCGATTTCAAACTTCAACCACACCGGAGGCCTTTATACGTAAATGCATTTTGTATATGCCTTTTCATAGAAATACATAGTAATGCTAAAAACTAAAGTACTCTCTCAATGTTGCATTTCAAATATTATGGTCGCTGATTAAAAATAACCGAGTTAGGAAACCACTGGTCCCATGTTTTTATCCATAACTTTCTTGTGATTTTTCGTGTAGTGTGTTATGTGTGAGAAAAAAACACAAACACTATAATAAGCAAATCTGAATTAATCTAGTCTTGAAGTGTAATGAAAACACAACATTAACGTAATTAATAGAACTACTTGTTCCCAATTACGTATTCGTTATAAATTCGTAAACGGAAAATGTAAGACGAAGAAGATTTTAGGAGTTCATCTGTTTCTTATTAATATCGCACATTTCTAATATAGCACTGCTTCTAAAATTATCAACGATACCCAGGACTATCTCTTATCAGAAATATTTTTTTTTACATTGGAGACTCCTAAATTCAAACCGCCTGTGTTATTTCACAAATGAAATTACAGCCCAATAAACACAAAATGAACAATAAAAAAAAAAAAAAAACTTTCTATGATTTTGGGCATGGCAATGTGCTCAATTAATGTCAACGTCGAAAGCTGAAAATGTAATTTCGTTTAGTATATTTTTTCAAGAATGTGCGCAATTCTTTGCACACCAAAATAAAAAATTAACTTTCTGAACTTTGTCGTTAGAACACTGTATGTATGTATATAATTTTTACCTGGGTGGAAAATTACCGTAGATGTAGAGTGACATATTACAATACAAATTGCAGGGAAGGATTGGTAAAAGGAAATTACATATTTATATTCCACTGTAGTTAAAAATTCATAATAAACAAGGGCGCTAGACAGCTAAAAGTTTACGTGACCACAAATAGGCTATATTTTTTTTGCATAACCTGTTCTTTCTACTAGATGTGTTTATTTAAGTCATGTGACTATTCTCCATAAGAACAAAAATGGTTCATTTAAATACTTATGACTATCATAATTCTCATGAGCTTGGTGCTTCGAGAAAATTTAAATATTTACATTAGAATATTATACAAAATACCTTCATTATCCTTTCAATCCAAATTGAATGATTTTCAGTAGATCGTACACAGTAAAAAAAATTTGTACACTTACAAAGAAAATCTTGTAAACTAATATCAGAACATTATCAGTGAGGTAATAAATGTGAGATGTCCGAAACATTTTTAAGTGTTAATTAATATTGTGAACACCTTTAGGAACTAGTAAAATAATAGGTAATGAGTAAATTTTTCGATTTGAAACAAAATAAACACTGAAGTCCAGACAAATTTTACAAAACATTTCGTAGTTTTACAAAAAAAAAATTTTGGAAACTAGTTACCAAAAAAATTTTTTGTAACTCTACAAACAATTGTTGTAAAGTGAACCAAATATTAGCAGTAAATATACAAAAGTTGTTTGTAGATTTACAGAAATGTTTGTAAATATACAAAGAAATTTGTAAAAGTACAATTTTTTTGTAAATATTACAATACATTTTTGTAGTGTCACAAAAAACTTTTTTGGAAACAGGTTTCCAAAAAACTTTTTTGTAAAAGTACAAAAATTTTTTTACTGTGTAGCTGTTGGACGAAATATTCTGCACACTCATGCTGTCTACGCTGTCCTGTGACTCGACAGCATAGTTTAAAGTCGTTTCAGTAGCATAAATAAAATACAATACAATTTTATCCATGACTGCAAACTTAATTCATCCAACCATCTGAAGCCAAAATTTCTCTACATAGTTTTGTCCAGGTAAGGAACCGTATGTGAGCTTCACGTCTCGTCAACATCGATGTTACATGAGACGGTGACATGCAACTTGACACGACGATATTAATTTTAATGAATCGGCCACGGACGTTATTTAGGAGTATTACAACATTCGCACGGAGCGATTGAGGGGAGACTTGTAAAACCGAAATCTTGTTGGCTGGATAAGGGGATAAAACCCGAGTCCTTCCCAATGCGATTTTAATGTGTTACCGTTAGGCCACCTCGCCCATTGTATATATTTTCACCAATATAGAATTGAACCCTCTCACAACAACCATTTCATTGAATTTTGTGTTTCACTAAATAGTTTTAACTCGTAAGCATTGTATTTAATAACTATTGTATACATCATAATGATTTGCGTATTGACATAATGGTAGGCTACTCTTTCGGATACAGATAAACTGTGCCATCAAAAATGAAACATGCTATGACGAACTTAGTGGCGATTCTAATATTATTCGTAGTAAAGTTATAGGGTTTACGTAATATTGAATGTACGCAAATATTTATTTGCATTCACTAAATTATTTTAGAATAAAACGTTCCAACTAGTGGTATTAACATTAGTGTACATATTTTATTTTATCACATGTAAGACATAAAGAGGGTTATTTTCTGTTCAACAAGTAATTACGCAAAAACTTTGTAGTAAATATAATGTGCGACTAAACAGGCATTATGGGTGATAGCTCCAAGTTGAACGGTATCTGAAGTTATCACAAAATATAGAAATAGTTGTGGGTAAGCAGAATAAAGTTGCAGGAGGCAATATTGTGTTGGCTTGTAACTTTATCAGCGCGCCAGACTGCAGCACCAGGCCGCAGACTGACGAACAAGTCATATATCTGGACGGGGGGAGGGCAGCTGGGGGAATTGCCAGCAACAAGAGAGGAAAAAAGTCCAGTCGAAAATTTTCATCGCATCGCTGTGGTATGAGAGACCTTCATGTTAAAGTGGCATACGATTCACCTTTAACAACCTGAGTGGTAATAAAATCGATAAATCCTACACAGTTTTAAATTCCTCGAACTCTCAGGGAACATAAAAATCCTGCTACCCGTTTGCAGACGACACCAATATTTCAAACTAACGATATTTCCAACTGTATTAATAAAAAACTTTTAACATAATTTTCTTCTCCACAATGTTGCAAGCATAGATTTCGAAAAATTAAAGGTTTTAAAATTATGTTCAAATTACTGAAAAAGTCGAACTTCCGTAATTTTACGAAGATCTCTCGGTAGCTTTTTCGGGGATACATTTAGTTTATTGGGCTGGAATCATAGCCTTGTGCCGAGCGAGGTGGGACAACATCACCCCAGGTGAATGCTGTGGTTGTAACAACACTAGCCATGGTGCCCATGTGTAAAGCCCTGTGTAACCATATATGATAACCTCGCTGTAGACGAGATTTTTAAGCGTAAGGAAATAAATATTGAACAACTTCATCCCCTTATTGAGCGTTTGCCAAATGACAGACATCTCAGCTAGTGAAAAGAAATGCAGGAAGATGTCGCGACGCGCGTCGGCAGACACATGTATCGGTGTTGTAACTTTTTGTCTCAGTAGAGCAAACCTTGTTGAGAAATTAGATGACGACAAGCGAGGCAGACTATACAATGAAAGCTGTATAACTTTCCAAGTGTGTTTTGTGTGTGTGTGTGTGTGTATGTATGTATATATATATGTGTGTGTGTGTATCATTAAGTCTGACTGTACAGGTTATGTTGAATAATTTGATTCATCACTTACTTGAAACCGTTAGAGTAAACAATTATATTATCCAGCAGAAAGTCTCTACGTATTGCTCTTTAGAATCGTCTTAAATGTTTTTATCTCATTTATGAGACTATAAATAACTTACAAGTATTAGTACTTTGTAGTGGTTTAGCTAAATCCAAAAAATTTAGATCATTCTTCAATGTTTCGAGACTTTACCTCATGTTGAAGTTCACGCACAACAAACAACCAATTAATAATTTAAAATTAAAAAAAATTGCCAAGCAAACTAATTATTACGAACCTTGCATAACTAATTGTCACTTAATAACCAGCTAATAGTTCACATTTTATATATTTAAGGTAGTGCATGGCAAATTACAAAGTCATCGCAGTTTCCGCATTATTGTTCTTTTTGCAGAAACTAAAATAAAATACAAATTAAATTGGAAGGATAAAAAGTAGCAAGGGTTAAAAAATCGCTCACATCCCGAACCACTTATAACAAGCTTGTGGCTGTGTGCAATATTGTCGACTAGCTATCACCACATCCGGCATGGCGGGGCATGGTACGCTGCAAGCAGAGGCGTCGCTACGCCGTGGACAGGCGGCAAGAACGACTCGTCGCAGGGGTTGAATGTTTGCGGCGAAAACACCGGCGCCTGGATGACAAACACGCCACCCCCCGTCAGGGAATTGAAAATCAGCGGATGTGGAGGAGGGGGGTGGTGGTGGAGTTGAGAAGGGCTTGGCTGGCCGTGACGTCCCCGCCGAAGAGCCGTCGATCGAAAATTCCAGGGGCAGCCGTCAACGACGAGGCAGTTGACTCGAGCATCGCTGCAAGAACGTGAATGTTGCTAAGATAATACTGTGTACTTACACAAGCTGTGTTACTTGGCCCGAGACACCTCAGACAGCAATTAGTGAACATACACTTATATTCCAGTCGTTTTCACAGATTCCGTTGCAGGGCCTCGGTGGCCGAGAAGTCACACCTCTCGCCTCTCACCAAGGTTCGGTTCCCGGCGGGGTCGGTCCCCGGATTTTCGCATGTGGGAATCGTGCCGGACAATGCCGCTGGTCGGCGGGTTTTCTCGGGGATCTTCCGTTTCCCCCACCCATTTATTCCGGCACTACTCCATGCTTACATCATGTCACCCCCCACCAGCGCTACAGATCTCGATGTTAAGCGCTGACCAAAATCTCTCACTCACTTCACAGATACCACATTGAGCAATTTATACTAACTGATTCAGTGTAAATCCACAGACAAATCATGAATGTACACTAAGTCCGGTTTATAGTGCCAACATTCCAAAACTAAAGCAGATGATTTTTTTTTCTCTCACTTATCAGTGGTGGCTCTAAGGTAGTTGCCAGAGAGGGCGCAAGTTGCAGAGAACTGTACAGGGTTGTGAGCTAGTTGACGATACAGCCACTAACACGCGGGTATGTGGTGCCGCTAATTACTGTTTGCTCACAACACAATAAGGAGCCAATACATATTTCATGCCCATTTATATACTACGGCGTGTTCACAGCAGTGTACAGTTCTCGGTAACTTGTGACCACACTGCCAACAACTCTCGAACCGTCGCTGCTTCTGATATAAAATTTTAACAGCTAAGTCCAGAATTGCAAAAACTACTGTAATCTATGTGAACATTCACAAATTCCAATTTAAAGTGTATTTGTTAATTGATACTTTTATGGGAATTACAAAAGAATTACTTTTGAAACCAAACGAAGATTCCGGGTCAGGCTATCCTGATTTCGGTTCTGCGCGGCTTATTTCAAATAATTCTCAGTGAATGCCATAGAATGGTTTAGATATACGCACATGAAAAAAAGAATTGCATCACCTCGGTTCCAAGATCGATTGAAAACTGACGCTGAATGGTTATATTAGATCAACAACACAGTTCCTTTGACTGTTCCTACCTGCCCAAAGATGTAAACTGCCATACATGAGCAGGGCCTATTAGACGGAGGTGTATGACAGCCAATCAGTAGAGGCGAGAATATTTCGCGTATTGATTCTAGGTCAGGTTGAATGCCAATAATGTATACTTCACTACTCCTTCTGTGATTAGACGACACCTGTTTTAACACATCTTTGACGACTGCAAGCCAGTGATAAATAAGTAAACAAGTCGTGGTGGTAACACGTGCGCCAAATACTCTGTGCCTCTACCAATCAGTTCCAGTCATTCCACCAGGTGATACAATACATTCCTGGATGTGTGTAGTTCGTGGTTGCTACCCTTCCGATCACTGATTTTATGATAATTTTTCCGAAAGAAAGCAATTAATATTGTCGTCGAGATGTTAATCACTTCTAACCGCCTATGAGAACTTCGGGTTGTTTCATGGCGGAACCAGCGACGGCTCATAAATATCAACTTCTCAGTTGTCAATAAATTTATATACACAGAATGTCCAGAAACAGCCGTTTAATAAACTCACGACACGAATGCTGGGAGTCCTGGGCTGAACTGGAGACAGAACCTTCTACGTGCACAATGCGACCACATAGCACGGAGTATGTCCCCTCTTATCTTACTATCAGACCATCGGAGTTGTTTGTTGTTAACAGGTCGAACAACCACACTGTCAATTACTCAGAATCTTTCCATTTCATTATTTTTCCGAAGTTGACAGAATAATTTTTTCTCAGATGGGGATGATCTCCAGCACCAAGGATGGAACATAAACTGTATGGTGTAACTTAATTATCATTGAAAGAAAGATTCGAAATGTGTCCTGTGTAAGAGTCCTGCATTACAACAGTCCTTCTAGATTCCTCACATATTTGTTTTAACTGTATTCTTCTTGGGGTTTGGCTGTAACTGTCATATTGATAGAAAGTGTCTGTCTCAGATATCACAAGCGAATCTTGACAAATAACTGTCATTTAAGTTTTGTGTTTAATAGGTGTTTGTTAGTTTTAAATTTTTGTAACTTCTTCAATTTCGTCTAAGAAAAGTATGAATATAAAAATATGAAAATTTTTTTCCAGAGTATTCATCAACAAATCACTTTCTACGAATCTAAATAAATGAACTCAGTTACTGTTCTGAATATATAGCCACCGCGTATCGTAAAATCATTTGACGGTTTCACTGACAAATAGCTGTACAATTACACGATAAAGTAGACTCTTCTAATGTGGCAAACCGTGACTGGCCAAAGACGCCAGCAGTCTTAGTTATTGCATATGTGTGAATAAGCACACCAGTTTGTGCAGTTAATAGGGACGAGAATACTTACGGTACCGACAATTTCAGTACTCGTGTGTTTGTATTACGTCTAATGATTTTATTAAATCTTTAAACTGTATGACGAGTATCTCGTGTTCGTGGCAGTAGTGAAGATGTTTGAAAATGCCGACACCGGCTGTTCGTTGGGTATTTACGAAGCTATCATTGGGACAAAAAAAGTATTTTTCTCTGATAAAGGCCATTCTCGGTGGTTTAACAGTGATTTTCATAACATTTTTTTAAATCAACATAATTTTCGTATCAAAGAATCTCTTCAATGTTTTATCGCAAAAATTCGTAATTTGTACGTAATTACTTCGCAGCAGTAAACGTAATAGTTTTTCAGTTTTTGCATCGACAGTATTACCAATTTTACAATGAAAAATAAGTAAATATCAAGCGAAATATTTTTAGCGAACGAACGGAGCATTATTTAGAACACGCCTACAGAGAATTGTGGCTCGTATCAATGTTCTTTGTCATGATTTTTATTTCAAAGCATTCCGTTAAAAGAAACGTTTTAGTTTTTATACACCATTTGGAATTTGGTTTTTTGCACAAATTGGAAAAGCTACCAATCACGGACTTTACTTAGGCAGAAGTGTGTCAAAGATCGCCATAGAAGACAGTCCTTGTTCGGACATCTGTGCGCTGAGGACGTCCCGTCGTGAAGCCTCCAGAGAACATGGTGACAGTTCCTTCTTACCTCCTACCCCACGCTATCGCCGTGGGCATTACAAGATGCTGGATACGAGAGAGAAAAGAGGTAGCAAATTGAAAAATGCATGTCTCAGGTCCTGGCTCTGGAGGGGGTTGCGATAAAGTGGGAGTGGGGCGGAGAGAGGGAGAAATAGCAGGCACCCAGCGACGCCTCTAGGGGGTCGTCTGAGCAGTGCTCGAGGGGAAGACGTGCAAGGCGGGCTTGCCTGCGTCCCAGGGGAGACGTTTCTATACCTGACGATTCCTACGTCGCGTGTTGCAACTTCCACTCTGCGTACTTCTCAACAATCGGCCCATCACACCGCACCTGTCTTCACATATTTAATTATTAACTCAACAGTTACTGGTTACGCCTTTTAATATTTGTAGTACGTAAAATACATATCGTCTTTGAAATGAATTTATTCATTTTAGTGGTTGTAACTCTAACTAGCATTACAACGAAATTTCATTCGAATGACACTTAAATAACTACACGCACATTTAAATAAGGCTATTATTACTATTTACGTCACATATCGCAAAAATTGTTTAAAGGAATTATTATTATAAAAATCTCGGTCTGTGGCAGCTTTCCTGAAGGATTTCAGTTGCGTATGCAACTTGTAACATGATTTACGTCTACTATTTTACGACGAATGTGAGTCTGCCTTCTATTTTTAATATATAGTGTAAAACTAAATGTACAACGAAACGTATATTACATAAAATGATTTCAAATGTCATCCACTATTATCTACCAAAATACCTTAAGTATTTCAAAGACGCTTTGTATAAACCTAGTATCAGAACTACTTTATGAATCTGCCAAACAGCTGATTTTCATCGTGCATTAAACGAGTTCGATTTCAACTTTCGTAAGTCGTACTGGCTCAATTTATGGGTTTAAAGCTTTATAAATACTTCATATATGTTTAAGAATGTCGCTCTTTCACAGCGTGTGTTTCCGTCAAAATATAGGAATGTTTCTACAGGTCAAACTCAACGTGCAGTACCTTACAAACTGTTGCTGGTTCGCGTCCGTCACATTGTGTCTTGTCATAACTAGTAATCCTTTCTGTGAGTAAAAAAATTCGAATGAATAAATCAGTGTATAAAAAGAAAATAGTCGGCGTATATAGTAAACTATATAAAGATTAGTATGTGAAATGAAATATATAAAATCGTTGAAGAGAAAAACTTGCTCTTACACTCGAGAACAATAATTTCAAAGCCTTTAATGTTCCAAATTTGAATTTGGAGGTAAGTCGAAGCAAAGTAGAATAAATGATGTTGCGCTTTTACGGAATGCATTCTTTGAAGCTCGGTGCCTATTAGTTAACTTGTGACGGTTTATTATATCGGAACAAGTTAGATTTTCCTTATATAAATATAGTTGTTCAAAGGTTAAAGTTTCATAATTTATGACTACAATGATATATACAGTTTTTCAACCCTAACAATTAGCCCATCATATCTATTGAATTAGATAAAAAAATCTAATCAATCGTGCACACTCAATGTTGAAACACTTTATTAACTGTTTTATACAAATCTGAAATCTATGTAACTTCGCAAACAAATAGCTTCTTATTTTTCAACAAATTCTTATTTCTTTAAGCAGAAGAAAGTCATTAAGTAAATAAATTCTTGAAAGGAATATTTAAAATTTTCAATGTACGCATTTTATAAAAAAAATACTATTTTGACTAGCTGCTGTTAAATAATTAGTTGGTTTAAAATTTATTTAAATGTTTCAAAATTGTTTATTTTATCTTGCTCACAACTTGAAGTGACGAGTATGTTAGACAGCTGTGGGTTCTGCCGCAACTTATGAAACGCCAATATTAAATTCCTTAATTTTTTATTTTATTATTTTTTGTTCAAGGGACCACTGTGGTCTGGTGGTCAGGCCACTCGCATTCTACTATGATGACTTGGGCTCGATTCTCATTGGTTTGCTTCATTCCCAATTGTAGTAAATGAGAAATGTGGCAGTCATATCCGTTGAATCGTGGGTTTTCTTGAGGTACTCCCACCGCTTTCCTAGTCATTTCATTCCACTGTTGTTCCGCGATTACTTCATGTCATCTTTACAAGCACGCAAGACCTTGCCGTTAAAAGCGTTAAGGCGTAAAAAAATCATAATCTTTCATTTGTAAAAAATTAGGTTAATTTTGTAGACATTTTCGTGATTACATATTCTTCACATTGAACGTTTTCGGCTTGAATCGTAATCCCATAGCGACATATCAAATTCAAAATTTGCACTCATGAAACGAAAACAAATCGAACTACTGAAATTAAATAATTTACCCAAGTACATAACGGTAAATGTTATCTAAATGTTATTCTAACTATTTCAGTATTTTTTTATTTGTGTTAACATTATTTTATATGCTAGTTTTTCAGGAAATTTTAAAAACACTTTTCAAACATTAGTTTATTATTCTAGTAATTTTAGTATTTTTAAAAGTTTAGTAAAACGAAACAATTTTTATGTAGCCAGACTAGCATATTAAAAAATACAACATAAAATAGTTTTCATGTTTATATATCTTTACGCACATAGCATGTCACACCTAATATCAGCTAAATTATTTATGTTCAGTAGTATGTATGTTTGTTTTCGTTCGGCGTAAGGCACAGTGACAAGCGAATTTTACTATTACATGCCGCTGTGGGAATAATTTAGATGTAACAAATTTTCCATAATGGAGTAATTCAATCACAAGCAACATACCGGGTGGTGCAAAAAGGACGCATGGATTTCAAACTGTTCACAGAGTAATAATTTTTGAATAAATGTTCAACAGCCAAAAACGCGATGATGCGCGGTCCATGGCGTCATTGCTACTGTAACTTAAACGCCCTAACCTATAAAACAACGGGTCCAGCGACTCGCCATTCTACTTCCACCACTGATATTATGGAACTTTGCATACAAAACTACAACTATTTGGTACAAACATAAAATCGTGAATTTTTCACACTTGAACTGCGTTGTACCTGGTTGCACGAACAGTGTTGTGGAGTCACATGTATTTTATTATTTTAGGTGAAACTGTATGATATAGTCTTTACATGTTGATACAACAAACAAAAACACAGTTCAAATTATGCTCCAATAATTTGAAAAAAATACGCGTGATTATTAGAAAAAAAACTGGGGCTCTATACAATTGAAAACAGCTGTTTACTGCGATATCTCAAAACCACCAAAGTTACTGAATCACAGTTTAAATACCACTACGGAAGCACTGCACGTTATTGAAGGGCTCCGCGTGTAGAAGTAATGAGGTTCTCCTCGAGCGACGCAGTCTAGTCCTTATCTTTCCTCTGTTTCCGCGCTTCATACGCGGGAAGTTATATAGTGTACAAAGTCACACTAAATAATCGTTCACTAAATCCCAAATCCACACGTTTTAAACATGTAATAAATAACCCAAACTTAAAAATCTGACGAACATAAAAGCAAAGCGTACTAAAGGCGGTTCGGGATAAACTGACGCACTAAAAAAAACCTGTTAAAGTTTTATTTTCAGTCAATTCATATCTTTCCACGCGTAACGGCTAACGACAGGACATGTCTGAACTCTGTGGACACGTCACTTGATGTTTGCGTGGGTAAGGTAAATTGTGCAGTCAGTGGGAATTAATACAGTTCAACAAAAAACGTTTATTAATGATTTAAAATACAATTGTGACTATTTTGGTTGTTTTTGTTTCTGTACTGTTGCATTAGACTAGGAAAATACACGGAACTGTATCGCATAATTTCGCTACCAACCGTACAAGCAACTCGAAACTGTATCGCATAATTTCGCTACCAACCATACAAGCAACACGAAACTGTATCGCATAATTTCGCTACCAACCATACAAGCAACACGAAACTGTATCGCATAATTTCGCTACCAACCGTACAAGCAACACGAAACTGTATCGCATAATTTCGCTACCAACCGTACAAGCAACACGAAACTGTATCGCATAATTTCG
>PNEQ01129819.1:0-16080 GCA_003012365.1 Medauroidea extradentata
CTCATCATCACTGATGGCCTGAAACTACTTTCATCCTCTCCATCCTGCCCTCGCCTTCTCCACTTACCCTTCACCCATCTGGCTGCCCTTCTCTGCACCTTCTCCAGTTCCTTCACCTCTACCTCAACATGGGGGTCCCACTCAGCTGCAGCGTACTCAAGAACAGGCCGGACCATGGTGTTGTAGGCCTTCTCCTTCATCTCCGAGTTGGTTCCCCTTAATATCCTACCCATCATTCCTAGTACTTTCCTACCCTTTGCAACCACTCTCTGAACTTGACTTTTCCACCCAAGATTTTCATGCAGAACAACTCCTAGGTACTTATACTCGGATGCCTCGTCTATTTCCTGCCCTGCCCAACCATAGACTTCCCTGCTCTTTAGTCTTTTCCTTGTAAACCGCACTAGTTTAGTTTTTCTAACATTTATCTTCATTTTGTTTTCAAGTGTCCACAGCCTTATCCGCTCAATATCTTCCTGTAGCTTGTTCTCACGCCCCACCATTGAATAGAGCACACAATCATCAGCGAATAACCGTATTCTGCTGGTAACCTACAAACCTATATCATTGACCATTATTGTAAACAATTTCGGACCTAGCACACTCCCCTGTGGCACCCCTGAAGAGACCTTTCCCTCAATTGACACAGTACCCCCCACTTTCACTCTCTGAACCCTTCCCTTGAGGAAATCTCCTTTCCACCCTACCAACCTCTTGTCTTCTAATAGGTCATCCAACTGTTGCATTAAGTTTCCCATGAGGCACCTTGTCAAAGGCCTTTTCAAAGTCAATGAAACAGGCATCCACTTGCTTTCCCTCATCAACAGCTTTCACCAGGTCCTCCAACAGACCGGCCAACTGAGTCTCACATGAATATCCTTCTATGAAACCATGTTGGTATTCCCTCAGCCAGTTCTTTTCATTCATCACCTTAACTACGTACTGTGGCACCAATCGTTCCATCAACTTCCCGATATTTGATGTAAGACTCACTGGCCTGTAACTACTGGGGTGCGACCTATCCTCTCCCTGCTCATATATTGGTACCACCAGTAAGTGCCTCCTTCCATTCAAGTGGGAGCTTATTACACAATGATACTGCCAATGTTAGAATACACAGCAGGTAAATGATATCCATTATAGGTGGAAGTGCAGGAGTTAACAAAATTACAAAGAATGTCTAAGTTTGCGAAGAGTAAAATAGAGAAGGCTGGTCAAAAGAAAGAAAACTTTAAGCCTTAGCTGAAAAAAAATGTATGAGTCTTTTAAATGACAGGAGAGTAAAACACCTGAACAAATGTACAGGAAGCAAGTTGCCAGCTGAATAAAGGCGAGTACAGAGAAAGAGGAAACAGTCAAATTTCATATGACGTTGAGAACAGTACAAGAAAAACGGTATAGCCTATGCTTGTTACTGCAATAAGGGATTGGAATGTAATAATAATACCTTCTTGCAGTTGGGCTTTCACCCGGTAGCAAGATCACATGCCTTACTTTCCCTCCAGACCTCTACTGGACAAACCAACCCTGTCTTTATAACTGTGAAGGAGGTTAGAAAAATCAGAAAGGGTTTGAATTTGGAGAACTCCTCATCTGGCAGAAGTCCAATTGTGAATGTTGGATAGATTATACGTTATTAGGCTACTTCTATTGCTTCTTTAAACACATACTGTAAATTATTACATTTGCTAACGTGTTGAAAATAGCCAAACTTAAAGCTGTGCTTTATGTGAAATGATGGAGGGATCTACTACAACTTAACTTACTGTTGGTTTTGTAACATACACAAGTTGATTCTTGAATTATTTTTACTACCTGCCAGGCCTTGAACATGATGGTTTTCAAACAAAGAATTTGAAGTCCTTTCCATTATCAGCAAATGTGAAATGCACCAGTTTTAAATAATAACACAACAAAAGCAGCCTGAAACATTACATTTTGGGTAAGTAGCAACAACATTTCCTCATACAAAACAAAATACTCAATAACTTAATAATCACCAAGCTGCTACCTAATCAGTTGATTCCAGTTCCAAATACCCAAGTAACTTTGACTCCCTCCCCCCTCACTTATTTTTCAACCCTAATCTATTCTCATTTTCCTGGCATTCCTTTCAGAGATTACATATTTTTGTTTTTTACTGCAAAGTGTTTATTTCAAACAACTAACAAATAATTCTGCAAATTTATAATACATGCTACCTAGGCATAATAATAGGTAATTATGTGAGAACAAAGAAAAACTGCAATTTAAAAAATAAATTGAAATACATATGCCAGTTTAAAAAAAAAATTTGGCCTAGTGCCAATATTAAGACCTAATTGTTTCGCAAGCTGAGTTATGACACAAAATTGTTACACCTAAATGTTTTTAAAAAATAAGAACAGCATGTTTTTAAATGTTTATAATAAAATTAATTAATATTTCTATCTGAATTATGTATTGTAGTATTGTGTTACTCGTATTACTATTATAATGTTCCTGTCTATTACACACATTACACCATTAGTTTAGTGACAGAGTATCACATCACAGGCTACAGAAATGCATCTTCTATGCAATAAACCCTGCACATGCGATGTAAATAGCAATGCACGATGCAGTTGAACATGGCGAACAGTTCAATCAATTAACGTGAATAACATCTTGTATACGTATAACTCTAAAATATAATCGAGGTAACAAACTTAGCTTACTTCGAATAAGAAATATCAATAAAGAATCTAATGCACACTATTCTTCATTTAACATCAAAATACAAATTGCAGTAAGTATCAGTCATAAAAAACCACGTCACGAAGTAACTGTACGCCTGAAATACTTTACTGAAAATCGACGCAACAATTAATGTAACACATTAATCAAGACATAGAAAACTTAGAACAAAAACTGTTCGAAACCCACAATAATAATAATTTCATAAATACACTAATTTCACAAGATTCCCGGAACCGGCATGGCCGAAATCGACTCGCCCAAGGGCGTAAAGCTGACTGCACAGTAGTCACTTTGAAACACAATTCGCGTGTAATACTCGTACTAACCAAACCATACTTCCTAACAGCAACTAATAACAAAATCACATAAAGAAAACAGTAAGCGTAGTTACCTTTAGAAGAAATGCAAGCATACTACATTTTAGACAACCATTTTCTTATCTGTTAATATACGAGCACTCGACCATACTCAATCGCACACAAGTCACCACCCAACGAGCAAGCAAACACTCGCACCCGCTCCGCACCGTGACAACAACCAACAAAATAAGTAATCGAACACTTTGCAGATGTGTAATCAAATTGTTTGAAGTAGGTGTATTTTGTATACAGCTTATTATCTTTGTTACTTTGGAACTAGATATATTAAAAATGGATTAAAAGTAAAATATTAGGTCAAACATATTTATTGCTACAAAAAAAATACAATAAGGTAAGAAATGTAGTCGGATGTTCTGCTGTTAAAACATATGGGTGAACCTAAGCGAGCACTAGAAACTTGGCGTTTGAAACAGCCAGATGCAGGCTGTTTTTGGTTATTCTACACAAAGAGCATACGTAACACCATATTTTGGCGTTTTGCCACTCAGTTTCAAAATGAATCACATTCAGTTAAGATGTGTTGCGAGCACATTTCAACTGCTTATAAACATCCACGTAGATTGCTCAGCATTAAATTTGTGAGTGTTGGCGTCGCCACCATGAATAGTGTTTGAAGCGCTCGTTTAGTCACATTGATGCCTGCCACATTTATTTTTGTTGTGATTGTGCAGGCGGCATTAGCTCCCGCTTCAACACGCTGTTAAAAAAACATCTTGTTTCTAACTCTCCTGTAGAATCGCCCTATGTGCGTCAGTAACGACAGTTGTTTACTCGTGTAACAGCTAGGTGTAAAACTATAATAGCAGCCTCATGCAACCTTAATAACCCAGCGTAAAGCCCGCCGCACACGAGACAATATTTCCAACTAGTTCGCTTACTAGAATGTTTACTAGTTTCTTTACTGTGAAGGTTACAAGCCGATACACTAGGTGCGTTACAACTTTCTGCTGCACACGATACTGGCTGGCTTGCTTGTTTTGTAAAGAGAGTTTTCTCCGCAACATTAGTCTGTCCTAGCGATGAATACTTGCCCCAGTGATACTTCTAATTGCTTCAGACGCACAAAGGAATTAAAAAAAAAGAGCTTCGTGGGCAAGAAAATGGTGGTTACGATGGAATCGGAATCGCGGCACCCTTGTTATTTTGGAAGAACTTGAGTAGGAAAATTGTGGCTATGCCTTGTGTTTGTGTATATTTTGTCGACTTCCGAAATTATTATTGCTCGAACTTCCTTTTTTTTTTTCAGTCAGTTCAGATGGTCTTTCGTCCACTTATTTCCTTCCATATTTCCGAGAAATCGCGCCTACAATGTAAACTGCTCTTGAGGCCAATACTGTCCCTCCATGTTTATGTTTCTCTTACTCGCGCGCGCCAAAACTTCTAGTGTTGTTGTTTTGATGAATTCTGATTGGCCGCTGCTTAAATATTGCAATGCAGCTCACAGCAAAAATAGGACGCTGGCAATTAGGCAAATCCAGTACCTGAGCACACAGGGCTGCAAGTAGCAGGCAATATTTTGAGTAGAGAAGCTAGTAGCCGAGCCAGTACGACTCCAAGTATACAATATTGTAAGGAATATCGTACCATGTGTGGCGGGCATAAGTTAGGGCTTAGTGTATGGTGATGCTTGAGTTGATGTCTAACCCTCGGTCTATAACCCAAACATGCAAGAGCTAGGTCCGACAAACGAACATTTTCCTCGCGAAGATAAATACTTACTCAGAATCCTTCGACTGATTTAAGAGGCTAATAAGCTGGACAGATTTTTAGAGTGCATAACATAACTTCTTGTGCTTTTAGTTGTACATGCATTTGTGTGTAGCAGGATACCATTCGTCCTACCAGAACTGCAGTTACCTTTTCAAAATTTAATGTGTTTAATGTTTAATTACATTTCCGTAATCTTTAATGAGGATCATAAATTTATTTTACATAATTTGCATGCTTCACATTTACTGTTTTGAAACAATGTGCTTGAACTGAAACATGCCCAATAGACTTGCAGAGAATATTTAAGGGCTGAAGAGTGTTCAGTGTTTGTAATTAATAATTTCATTAGTTTTTAAAAGAGTTTTTAAGTTTAAGTATGTCAGAACAACTACAACATACTATGGAGGGGAAGAGACCTCTGCGTAACCTGCAAAGTCACCTTGTTCAATAGTACTCTTCTGCTCAATGAGCCGTACAGTCGCGCAAGTAGTGGCTCGTCTCGTACACCAACCACTCACCAACAAATTTTTGAACCAAGTCAATTACATTGATATTGCTTACTGGAAGCTTTATTTGTTTCATTTCGCACCATGGACGGACACATGTGGAGATGACTTTTTGTGGCATCTCACGTAATTTCTACGAAAATTCCCATGTTAGCCTCGCGCCTATTCGCAGCATACATTTCCTCGAATATGATCAAGGTTCGCCACACTTTAGTGACCCCATTATAATGTACTTTGACGTGTGCCGTGGACGTCCGTTCTGCCGCTGGCCCTTTCGGGCTGTCGCGGCCATGTCCCAACCACATGACACCCTCCCCCCCAGATGCAGTAGGACATGAGCACCGCAATTCATCAGTGGAGACGTCAACACCAAGTCCACCTCCATGAAGGTACATTATGGTCAACAAATTAGCAGTTTTGGGCTAGCCAAATTCGTTTGCAGGCCCTGCGGTGCATTTGCTAGCACGCCAAATAATCTAGAACTGTCCCAGACCATGTGATAATGTTGAATAGAACCACCATTTGTAGGTATAATACACGTTCCCTATTTCACTCTGGTGTTGTTGAAGCAAGTGATGCACTCTAAAACTGTTATCACGGTGGACTTAGGGAACGGGGCACTTTCCCACCAATGGATTGTGAACATGATTTATCAGCGCACACACTGGCACTATCCAGTTTCATAGGTGTGGCGCCTGGACACCACCGCCTCTTGGGTCCACGTGGCCAAGTGTGTTCTGATATGTGTAGGTGGTGCTACCGCCTCGGCCGTTCCAAATAGATGGCGCGGTGCGCACGATGGACATCGGTAGAGAAGATGCGGAATGGTCTGTGTCAACATTCTGTTATTCAGTTTACGAATGACATTGCAGTTTAATTTAGATCTTTGTAAGAAATATAAATATAATGTATTATACGATAGGTTTATGAAATGAATGTATCAAACAAAATTCGTTGTACATTATCATTATATGGATTTCAAATATTTTATAACAATAGCACCCTACTGTCAAAATTTTAAACTGCTGTTGAAATTTCTTTATTCTGTGGATGTTCCTAATTTTAGTTGTCTCCAGCGGTTGTATCATATGTTTAATTAAAACTCTTGTGATGATTGTCAACATATATTTATGAAGTAAATTCAGTAATTAGTTACATATGTTAATTATAACATCAGATAAAATGCAAACAAATAGAACATCTGATTCTCGAACACGAAATGTATTTCAAAAATTTCTGTCCTGCATCAATTAATATTTTAATTGCCAAAGTTTTGATAAACAGGCCGCTAAAGTTCTCTATACAGTCAATATTTTCATGCATTTATATTGGTGCCTGAAATATATTTTTATTTCACCCAGATCGCACAACAACCAAAAATGTTAAATACAAAAACAAGCATTACAAATGGCCATGTAGCTAGGAACAGCATCAAGTGCAGTGATATGCGGTACATATGCCACCTTTGTGCTTCGGGTGCCAGGATTGCAGGAACACCGCCATTTTGCGATGCAGGACAAGGACATTGACAAAGGACAGCAAAAGCAGATGCATCAGCCCCCTCCTCCTCCCTGTGTCATCATGTACTCGCCTCCCACCACCCGTGCCTTCCGTGTCATCCGAGCCAGCCCGACCGAACCCGAAGCGAGCATCACTGAGCGTACCCGAGTGGACCCGTACGCCACCATTCCACTACCGCTCCTCCAAACTCGTGCTGCCGTGCTGGTCATGATCCAGCTGTTCTCCCGGGAGATCATTCTGCCATCGGCCATCGTAGTAACACACGAGCAGTGTGGAGCATATTCCCCGCGAAGATCTCCACACTACTTATGCGGTCCTGCGGGGCATAGTCAAGCTACATGCACCATCAGGAGATACAATGGAGTGAATTACATACAATGCGCGCTCGGCACTCGGCACATGGAACAATAGCCGCCACTCGACAGGTAGCACTACTGCATACTGTTTATTCGGTTGTAATCAGTTTACTTACTGTTCTAATGAGTACACGAGTACAATCTGTGTTTCTTGCGTACACAACTAATTAACATTGTTTATGGTTCGTTTATTACTGTATACTGTATAGGTATCCATATAATATATAAATGGGTGATATAAATTAAAAAGCCCGATCCCTAAAAGGATTCCAGTTCCGAATCGGAGGGTACGGATGTTCAGCATGAAAACAGTAAGTTATTTTTCCTATATTTAAGCAGTGGTACTTGATATTAATTTTTTAAGTGAATTGGCATAAAAAGGTGTGAATGAGTATTTAATATAGGCTGTTCACGGTAAAGTCAAGACTTTTAAAACCACTTCCATGAGAATAACAATCAATAAATATATTTTCTGGTAGTATTGGACGTAAAATTTTATTTCAGCTGAGAATATTCACTACGTTTAATATAAAAAATCGAAATATTTACCATATATAAGTGGCGGAAGAATTCAAATTGGCCGAGCGAAAAAGTAACTGGGTGCTCGAAAGTGTTCACTTTACCGTTAACAGCTTTAGCACTATTGTTGAACTTAGCTCGTAGTTCATTAAGAATGATACTGGATGACATAATTATGATACCTGAATTCTAAAGTTTATTTTTAACCCCACAATTAATCAAATTTTATTTTAGCTTTTTTTTCCTGATTTCACCAGTTTTACAACTGTAAATATAAAAATAATGACTTTCATGTTTGTTCTGCAAAAAAAAAAAAAAAAAAAAAAAAAAAAAAAAAAAAAAAAAAAAAAAAAAAAAAAAAAAACAAGTAAATGGTTTATAGTGCTTTGAGAAATTAATAACAGTGAGTCCGTGACTGCTAGGAAGGGTAGGTCTAATTGATTTCTGTGATAGGAATTAATTTTAGAGTGTGTAACGTTTCCCATCTTGATGTACATGGTGACGGTTCGAACCAGTTCCTTCCAAATAGATCGCTCACCGGTGCGACTCGCGAGTGATTTAGGGGATTTTAAAAAGGACCCAAAGCCAGAAGAGCTATTTATTTTAGTTGTTTAATTATTTTAAATTTAAAGGTGTAATGATATAGCAGATTTTCTTGCATTAAATTTTTCACTGAAGTGTGAAGAGGTGATTTACGGCTCAATAGTTAAAACTTTTGCCCACTAATTTGTGTATTTGTATTATTTTATATTTTACATATTTGAGGTATGTTTCAAAAGCTCCCTTTATTTGTTAATTTTAGAACTTAACATTTGAGAATGTTATAGCATTTATTTGGCGTCTTCAGCTAACATATAAGTAGGCCTCCTGTTTTTCAAAGCCACCAGTATCGATTCCATGCAAACAATTTGTGCAATTTACTTTATGGCTCAACCAAAACTTAAAAATGTAAATAGTTTAGTAGTTTATATGGCGATTATAAAGTTCAAATCCATAATTTGTCATAAAAAAGTTAAAAAATTTTGCATATGTGTTTTGGTTCGTAAACACTTTAAATAGCACCATTTTGCGTTTACAAACCAAACATTTTCAGGGGGAGGACACCAGGACCCCCACTTTAGGCTCGGGGTCCGTGAATCCTCCGTGTTTGGTATAAACTGTTAAACTGGTAACACCACTGCTGAAGTTCTGTCCACACCTATGAATGTAAACGAAAAATTCTTAGATTTTACTCTAGTTCTCCTTAATTTCACATTTAACTCAAGATTTTCCTCACTCAACTCTGCAATCCACCGAGCTTACTCCTTGGTTCTTTATGCTTATAACTGGAAAGTGGCAGCTTGACACGGCCAAAGAAAGAGTTTAATTAAAGTATGTTTTGCTGTGCACCTTCATTAAAGGAAATTGTGGAAGTTTACACATTGGTCACACTGGATGTTTTGCCGTATCATAGAATGTTCTGGCAATGGAAGCAAGATTCAGTGTAACTGAATTACTTGATAAACTTTTAATTAATGAATCAAATTTCTCTAATTCCTCCTTCGCCTAACCTCTAATTGCACAGTGTTCCTTCGTGTGTAAATAAAGCACTGTTGGATGTCCAAGTTGCACTGTACTGCACCGAGTGCACTACTCTGATTGATGTGTTACTGAGATTTGTCCGTAAAATACCTGCGGTACAGAAGCACGAACATGGCTGAATCGCTGTCGACATCATTTTCAAGACCGCGAGGCGACCTTTCATACAGTAAGGTAGCCAGTGTGGGGCTCACAGCCAGATGTCCGCCTCACAATTGTATATCAGCATCACCTACACTTTATACAACATGTTAACCTGAACTGTGTGTTGTATACTTTTTATTTCCTGTAATCTCGTCTTGGGGAACTGAAGGTTTAGCGACCTACATTCGCACATACCACAGGGTCATGTTTCAGTATATTTTGTCTCTTTCTTATTGTCAGTGTTAATGTATGATTTATAGGGGTACTGGATCACCTTCAAGTCGAGTTAAATTCAGTGCTTTGTTTTTGGGTGATGATGTGGCATAGAACAGCCCATAACAATTCCAACACACACTTAAACCATGCTCCATAAAAGACGGTGGATAGAGGGAGTTAGCCTTGCCGTCGACCACGGCCTTTACAACACACGAATCTCGTGCTGGCCCGAGAGCCAACAGCGTAGGCCAGCTGGGGCCCTTTATCTTATCTTACACAACTTCAAAAATCTCTGTACCTCCGCTCAAGTCAGTCATCTTTTCCAATGTGAGACAATCCACTTCGCGGACCGACTTGCAGGAGGAGCTGATATTCCGTGGACAGAGTTGCAAGAAATGAAATAAGGTCGAGCTGTCGGCACACGACTGCCAGATCATCACCTTGTGTTCTACCCACACCGTCATAACAGCAAGCCTGCACACATATCCATATACTTTTTTAACCATACTGTGACATGGCCGATATGAGTGTTAGGAGGAGGCTGCGTGTCGGGAGACCCAATACAGGTATATTTCCCGGCATGTGGTTGTTCCTGACTGGATTTTTTGTGTGTTCCCAACACTTTGCATCTTCTGAATTTGTTCGTCGTGGTTGATACTGATGACGGTTCACATGAATGGGTCGTATCCCGCGGAGATCATAGGGTGCAGCGTGGCCCTGAACTCAGAGTGTGCATTTTCCACAATCCACTCAAGTATGTCCTCCTGTGCTAGGTTAGGATGATAGGGACACGCAAGACTGACCTTTCTGCCTACATACACCTCCAGGTCTTCTTCCTCGCCTTAGTCTTCGATGAACACTGTCGCTGTAATGTAGAGTAGGAACTTGCATAGCATGTCATGAACTTTTGAATGAACAGCACACAGCTCATGTTGTAGTCTTGCATTTCACTCCACCAGTTTTGCACCTCACCTCGCAACTGTTTCCCAATGGCATCCGGCTAATCTATATGAGTCACCCTGTATTTATGGAGCCGTGATGTGCAGTTCGCCAGGCGTGCCTTAGGGTCCTCCCTGCTGCGCCACGAAAACATCGGTAGGTTCTGGAACTGACTGGGGACTTAAGGTGGAAGTTGGAACACGACCATGAGTGTTGGGTTGTCGCCCGCTGTTCCGAACAGCGAACTGTTGGCTAGTGACAATGTGGTTGTGAACTGAGGACTCCCCCACCCATGACTTGGTTGCACGAGCCCGAAGATCATGGGACTGGCATACGATGGCACATGGGTCTTGTCAGTGGCGGTGCGTAAGGCCGTGCTCTCGTGCTGTAGCACTGAGTAAACTTTTACAAAGTTATTGTAAACTTAACTTTATTAAATTTCAGGTAATGTGACACAATTTGTACTTCTAACCTTTCTTTGTAAGATATAGACTGCTTTGCGCTAAGTGTCACAGGCGGACGGAATTTTCTCAAGTAATTTCGCTCGTGTAAGCTGCCCTTTTCTATGGTGTAAACCTGGCTCGGTGCTCCCACGGACTAGCGCACGGCTGTCACTCCTCTTTCCTACCCCCTGTCCTAGCCAGAGGCGAAGAGAAACGCGGGAACCTAGCCTTTATCTACACCTGCTCCGTGCAACGAGCAGAGTAGCCCTGCTATCTACTGCGCAAGTGTGCGACAGTTAGGTCAGCGGGTTGACAATGATGGCCGCTCGCGTCGCGCACGTGGTTGTTCATTGCAGACTTGTAAACAAAGTAATTTTTGGTGTCGCATGGATGTGTAGCTGACTTAGAATAACTTTTATGAATAGTACATAACTATGTATTATTATTATAAGTTGTGGGCGTCAGTGACGTGATACTGTGCATAAATAACGAACTGCCGCAGAATCTATGTTATTAGTCTTTTTGGCGCAATGGCTACATTACCTACGCTTTATGATGGGATAATTTGGTAAGTCGAATTTTACAATATTGATTCATTTTTGTGAACATTCTGTGTTGCTTGACAGTAAGTGGAAAATTATTTTAAGGTTTGTGTCCGTGGTTTATTAGTGGCAAGTTTGTTTTCCGAATGTGACGTGGTATGAACTGCACATATTTATTTACGTGTTTAATTCTGAATAATAATAATAATTCACTCGCAAATGTTATCATAAATATTGCAGGCCTAAGGCCTAGTTGATAATAAAACGAGCTGCGCAGTGTATGTGTTGATTTTCGAGTGGACAAGCACATGAAACGACTAGTTTTCATAATTGAAGGAGTTATTTACTTATAGTTTTCGGAATAGTTATTTAATCGTATCAAAATAATATGCCGATGCAGGGCTGAAGATATGCGTACACCTACTTCGCGTGTGTTATAAAGTTGCGTCTGCATTTAGACAAGCCGAACTCTAATGTAGTCTTAGGACGTCTCACATGCGATATTGTTGGCATTTTATCTACGAGTCGGGTTCACATTGATCGTGAGGAAACACAGTAGGAACGTAGTAAGAACAAATGTACAGAAACTGAAATTGTAGGATACTAATTTGCTGTTAGTAGTATTCAAGTGGTATTCATTGCTTGTGTATTTAACGAGTACCTATACATTGTAGATAGCATCATTAAGTTGAAAGTTTTTACAACACTCTTTATTGGCTACATTACTGCTTACCATGAAACGCAGTGTAATTTCTCAATAAATGTAAAGCAAAATTTCTATACCTGTGAATTAAAAATATGGTTATTAGCAGGGAAAGAAAGGTTAGCTATTTAGCGAGGGAGGGGGTGAAGGACATTATATTCAGAGCACTGAGCTCAAAACATTGACCGGCCGCCACTGGGTCTTGTGTCGGCTGCAAACGGGAGGCTTGGCCTCTTGCCCGCCACCACGTGGCACTGTCGCACAGCTCACAAGTGAATGTGTCATCCAGTATTGTTTGCCATTATTGCATGTGTGTGCAGGCTGTGTGTGTCCTGCGCCAGTAGTGGTTGCAGCTGAATGCCTCTGGCGTAATGCTGATGCACATAATTTTTGCACAGCGTCAAGTCCTGGGGTTGTTGTCGGAGGTCGGTGGAGCAAGGCTTACCTGTATAAGGAGCAAATGCGGCTCACGAATTTTCTGTTTGGACGGAAGGCCATGCTGAATGTCAGTTTGTTGACTCCGGTGGTTCAGTTGACTCTCGACATCACGGCAGACACAGCTCACGTAGTGTCGCATTTCTGTGGATTGGTCAGTGTGGCGTGATTTTGCAGTGGTCATCACAGCTGACACAGCTCCTGTCGCGTCTCTGTGGATGTCGGTGTGGTGCGAACTGCTTGCTTGGGTGGTCGTCTGCCCCGTACGTTGGAATGTGGCATGCGGCTGGATGGGGTGTTTGATACATCTGGTGCTGCCTTGTCCTCAGTGCGGTGTTGCAAATTCTCCCGTAGTGTTGGCTTTTTTGTCTTGGCATGCTGCAAGGCAAGTTAGCAAACATCTCGCAATTTCCCCACTATATCTACGTGATTTGATAATGTCAATGAGCCACACAAGTTGGGAAAGCCATTTTGATGAGGCCAATATGGGTGTGAGGAGGGGGCAGCATGTCGGGAGACCAAATACGTGTATATTTCGCGTCACATAATATTGTTCGTGATTGGATTTTTTGTGTTCCAGGGGTGTGTTCCCTGGAGATGAATACTTGCCTGGGAAAAGTCGCCAGTCCATCGGTGATTTTACGTTGCCCAGGCAGACCCAGGGCTCTTGTGATCTCAGGGCCTTGGTCGACAAATGCATGGCTGCTTCCTCACACAAAGGCCGAGGTTGTAAACACGTGAATTATGCTGGGGGAAGAAACCATAAAATATAACTCAAAATACGAATTTCATGATTTGCTCCAGAGAAGGCTGGGCTCCTGAAACTTATATGAATCGAAATGAAACACATATGTCGTTTTGAGAACCCATTGTATTTGCACTGAAACACTCGTACATTACTCGGTGTGCTGAAGTGAGCTTGACCGCTGAGGCCGGTCAGTAGTGTAAGTGCGGATTGAATACATGTTGCACACGTGAAATGATTATTGCGTGAAACTCTGGGGGCTGTGAGGAGTGGCGATTGTATGGGTGATAGAAGTATCAAAGTCTCAAGATGAACTATTGTAGCTAAATTGTAGACACTAAGGTTGTAAACCCCGCGACGCACGTATGTACCCTAGGCCTGCCGAGCTCTTACTGATGAGACAATGGCCTCCCGTTTACGTCAAGTCCCATGCGGTAAATTTGTTAAATGACAAAATGAATCTTACACTAAGTTTGTGTCACATAGTCATTGTATGCATCTTTCGCAAAATGTATCCTTACATTGATTGATCTAGGTCACTGTAATCTTGTAGTTACACAGTTTTGGTATGTGGTGATGTGCTAGAGTTACTTAGTATTACTGTACCATTGACGTTACCACATCTAGTCACTAACCTATTTGCTAATCGGGTCATTTGCACACATTTTATCCATTTATACAATTCACACTTTAATTTCTAAAACTATTACTGACTCGTACAAGGTTAGTGTGGGTATGTCAGATTGGCGGCCATGCCACACTGAACTTGGTTGCACTGTTTACACTGACACTACACAGCACTGCTTTGAGATTCGATTGCACTGCACTCAGGTGTCGGGGAGTGGGACAACAGGTCTGTCTGCCCGGCAGTAGGCGGGTCACAACAACCATATTCTAGGGATGTGCCAAACAGTTATTTCCATGTAACATGTTCCAACGTTGCGGTTCCAAATAAATAACACGTTTCACTACCATGTTATTTTTGGAACATGATACTGAAAACTGTTCATCGAGACTACTTGGAACGAGGTTCCACACGTTGCAATTATTTGTTATGAAATTTCGTTCGTGTGCTTGAAACATAACATTATATCAAATTTACTTGGTTTTTAAACTCAAGTATAAATGCAACTGAAACTGTAACAGTTTTTAAGTTAGGTAGTTGAGCTGTAACACAAAGATTTATTACAAAGGTTACAAATTGCTAATTTCGTATCGGAATCCGAACATGTGTAATAAGCTCACAGGTGGCTTGTTTTTTGCCTATTGCTCAATTTACAAACATTACACACACAAAAACAGATATTGTAAAACAGACACTGTTATAATATATTAAAATGACTGAGCATGGAGGGTTTTAAATATATTACTGCTATGCATGTGGAACAACAAACACGGCAGCAGTCAGAAGTAACGCAGTACAAGTAACATCCTGGCTGGTATCAAGATGTTCCAAAAAATAACTTTACGCACGCACAGTAAGGATTAATTATTGACTAAATTGTTGAGAAGTCACTAAACTGATTAATATAGCATTCTTGCTAGCTATGTACTCTACTAACACAATGAGTATGTGGTGGAGAATCTTGTAGAGACATGACAAGGAAGGTAGTTGAGGGGCTTGGTAACAACTAAACCTGTTATTTCACCTTACAACTATTGCCAATGTTAAACTTTCTTTACCTCGCACACACCCAACCATTTACATGGATATTGTGAAACTACACAGCCATTTTACACTGTTTGAATAACACATTGACATAAGTGTTTTATTTTTGTATACTCTGTTTCATATAACTTTGGATAAATTTGACAGCAACTTATGGGAAATACTCTTTTAGTATTTCGTAATTTGTTGCACAATGCAAGACGTTTTTAGGTCTAAAATGAACCTGAAATTTCCATTTTAGCATTTGTACTGCAAAGTTTCCCTCATGTAGTGACACAAATAACAAAACATTACAAATTATTGCCCATAAGTTGCTGTCAGATTTATCTAAAGTTATATGAAATGGAGTATAATAAACACTGCCACAAATAGTTTGTAAAAAACTGAAATATAAAAAAGTATTTTAGCTGAAATATAATTGATACACATGAAACAAAATCGCTTAAAGAAATTCACGGATGTGTTTGTTTTGTGATAATCAGTGTATGTAAACTCGAAGACATAATAAAACATGATTAATTCAAAGTTTTTGGGTAGGTTCAGAAGAAAAAGGAGGGGGCTGGGGGAGGTAAGTGAGCACTTGCACCTTTCATAATATTTTGATAATTTTAGTTAAGAATGGAAGTGCACAAATAATGAAATTGATTTAACAGCTGGGTAAAGTAAAATTGCAAACAAAATTTATTTCAGGGGGTCTATTCACTAACTTTTCCTTAGTTACGGCCAGTAACTTTAAGTTACGGATCGCTTAACGCCACTTACCTTAATTTGCGATTCACTAAGCACTTCCCGTAACAAATTCAGCTGACTTTAATTTTACGGGCATGTTACTTGGCAACACTGTAGGACGGCCGTCATGTTACTGCTCACTGCCACTCGGATCATTGATTGTACATGCAGAAATTGCCTTCGTTAGGCAGTGAATTATCTCGCGCCAAAACATTTATTTTGGTTTG
>PNEQ01129820.1:0-18134 GCA_003012365.1 Medauroidea extradentata
AACAACCCCCCTCCAGCCTTAAATACGGGTCCGGAGCCCAGCTAAAACAGTTACACGCACCCCGCCGCCATTCCAATGATTTGAAACTAGACTGTCGGGGTGCATTTGATTTTACAAACACCCAGCGAGTTATGGAAGCTTCGGCTTTCGGTCTCGCGACAGCACGGCCTCGGATGGCACATGAGGAAACGGCGGCGGCCAGTCGGTCTCAGTCTGATCATGCATTGACCTGAAGATTGTAGCTGCGAGGACTGCCGAAAAGTTGTTTAAGAAGCAACACAAGACGCGGCTCAACCCCAAAAGCCAAGAAAATGACGACAATGGCCGCGAAAGCATGCAATCAATAAAATAACACATTGTAAAGCCTAAAATCCCAGATGATGATTGCATTTTTAATTTTAATTGATTACCATCACTTGACGTATTTTTAATTTTGAGTAGTAACAAGTCTCAACATAATAAACTTTGAATTTAGTTACAGTTATGTCTGCACTTCTGGTATCACTGACAATGAGTACGTTTATACCGTCACCCTGAAAATTTAGTTTGGAAAACCCAACTGTCAAAATCAAGGTCTGGGCAATGTGTTTACACCAAATGCGAAACATAAGTTTCGGGAACTTCTGTTTCGTCAGCGAGAAATGGCGAATAAGAATGAAAAAGTAAGAAAAATCAAGAAGTCGTGTTAGTTATTTATAAACAGGTGATTAAATTACTGAAACATTAAAAAAGTAAAATTTACTAACTTAATTAAAACTTTAGTGTCAGTCGTATTGTCGTATTTTGCTTTACCGTAGCTGCAAAAATGTCGCTTACAAATAACGAAGATGAAGATATTTTGCATATATTGTTTGCTTTTATAAATCACATTTTATGATCTGTCAATGTAGTACTTGCCATTCCTGAAATCTAAGATTCAAATGTTTCTGTAAAACATAACATTCGTTGCGTAAGTTGAATTAAACACTCAGTTTTGGCTTTACTACGAAACATTACTTTTGCGCGGTTTCGACCTCTCTAAAACAACATTTTCCGAGACCCCTGTTTCCGAAGCAGGACTTCCTGGTGACGGTATAAAAGTATCTACTGTATCTTATGGAGCAAGGAGAGTTATATTTGGCTCGCAAAGTAAAGGCAAAAGGGCTAGTTAAGTTTATGAATGCGAGTTGTTATGCTACTGGGGGATTCTGACATCATTTTGTCCGTGTGTGTACACGTTTAATGCTGCTAGAGGAATTGAATGTAATTGTTTGTTCGATGTGATCTAAACGAGTCAATCACGAGAGAAAACATCAGTATGGTAGTGGTAAATTAAAAATCGGTGTTCGTATCACAGATGGTACAGAATTACAAGCATCAAATTCCAACTGCATTAACTAACGTAAGGCAGATATTTGAATGTATTATGTTAACAAACGTTTTAGCATATTTGCATTCAGAGAAAGACATTATAGTCGTGACTTTTAAATCAGCACCTGAGATTATACAATATATACTACTATATCGTGTGCATTCCCGTCAGTAACAGATCTCTCGGGTAAACTGATTCCAACTATGGGTTCCTTATAGCTACATCTATATCAGCTAGACAACAATATTCTTAGAAAACTATTATCGCTCAAGTAAAACCTGAAAATATAAATAATGTCTCAGCAACTTGTAAATGCCAAATAAGGCTGTTTTTTTTTCCTCTGCTGCATCCTACAGTACTTATAAAGTATCGTGTGACAGTATCCGAGTAGATGGCCAGGGTATCGCTCCCCGGATTCTGAGCAACAACTGGGCACTCGTAGGCATATTGATGACATGGAATAAGGCCCTACAATGGAGAGATGCTGGAGTTATAAGGGCGTGGGAAACAGAATTTCCCAGAAGAAACCCACCCATTGACATCGTCCAGCACAATTTCCACTTTCATAAATCTGGAGACCGACCCGCCGAATACCGAAACCAGTTAGACTTGGTGGGAGGCGAGTGCGCTATCCACTGCGCCAACAAGCGACCCCAACAACCTGCACTTAAACCTGTTTTCAGCTCCGGAATTCAGTGTAACTTCAAGGACCGGTGACAGCCATACGTTATAATATGTATCGTGTTGCGGACCACATAGACAAGAGTCGAAATTTTGTCATGCTATTGTCTGTTTTTTTATGATTATTCCAGAAACTATTTTTAAAAATGCTAACAAATTTTAAAAACGTTTTAAGTGTTTTAAATAACATCTGTAACAATGAACAACGTTATTTACATGGCGAATCTAACCTATATAAACAGTTCAAAATATTTGAGAAGTCGATGAAAATTAATTTAGTGGTAACATTAACAAATAGTTAGAATACTATATATTTATGTGTATGTGTGTATTGGATACATAATAAATGCTTGTTAATGAATAGAGACGGTATGTGACATCAGTATAATATCATTGAAAAAGACGCTAACACTACAGCAGCTATTCTCTGGTAATTTTTCTTCAGGCGCTCAATACTGCCGTACACCTGAGTGGCACTGACTCGGTGAGATGATCACTCTTGTATGGAAGAACATGTGTATCTATACAACGGAACAACACAGCAGCTAGTGGCTTCTGCATAAGGAACGACATACCTGCCCCTCATTGGTATTGTTTCCATTCCTGAGTGATTTTTATCAATGCATTTGTAAAATTATCTTACGCATTCAAAATTATTAATATTTTTACTAGTGTTCTACATTTCAGAAACATTATTTTATTATTTTACAGTTACTGTTACTACCATGGCGATGCAGTATTATATCCCTAAATTCAATGTAAAGTAGAATCGCTAATAATGGGCTACTTTCCTGAAATTCAAAATTCATTACAAATAAAGCCACAGAAAAGTACAAGGAAAATATTTGAATACAATATAAAAACTTCTTTGTTAAAAGTGATTAATTTAATTCCAACAGATATGAAAACAGTTACCGTCTCGACGCTGACTGAAAATAGCATCTACGTCATCAGCCTGCTCCTTGTCTTAATAATCTGGTGGTCATATGATCACTGTAGTTAAGTACCCTCGAGCATGATTAGCACTTGGATGGCTGACCGCCAGGGAACACAGGTACCACGTGCCGTTGGTGCATACAGGTATAGACAAAGTAAGGTGATTCCTTATGAAAAATATAGTATAAAATATATAGGGCTCTTAGTACCTAGATTAAATATTTAAGGAGTAATGATCATTTTAATATCAAGATATAAAGCCTTACGTTATTCAAATATCTGAAACCAAATTATGTAATACGATACTACTGTTAACACAGATTTATGTTTTTAAGGTCTTCAAACCCACATCAAATGCTTGTTGATATCTTCAACCGTTACTTAAAATAACGAGGTTTGCCACCCTCTAATTGAATTCAACTATTGTATCGTTGGGATACTGGAACATTTCAAGATGTTTTGTTGAGCTATGTGAGCTTTGTAACAAAACTGATCTTATTACAACTGTCTAAGAGACATGGTTGTTGATAAAACGCTCGCGAAGCTTTGGCCGCAGCGAGAGTGCCAGGAGAGCGTAGGTAATATTGTGTACAATGTGCTTTGATGTGCTCACTGCACAGGTTATGGTAGACAAACACTGTAGCCTAAACATTATCCACACTTCAATAAGTTCATTATACCGTCTCAACAGGTACAAATGCCCAAAATAGGGTGGACAACATAACGTACGATAAGCGTCGAACAGTAACTCGTAAGAGAGAGGGAGATGATATCCTACCTTACAAATAGACGATTTTGAATATTTAAATTGAAATTAATAAAATCTACTGTGCAATAAAGAAATGTTCTGTGAATGATCTTGTCACTTTTCTTTGATCGTAAACTGTTTCACAAATATTGTGGGGTACAAATATTCCCTACATCAGGAAAAGAAAGGGGTGGTGTGTTACGACCAATATGTGTGTAATACTTGGGTATTTGTATTGTTTTTCAAAGATGTAGTACACATACATAATATACGTCACCTTCATGTAACACTTTAAAGGGAACTGTTTGAGAGGATGTTCATGTGAGAAGGCAATTTGTCGCCTGCCAGGTATGCAACCCTCGTTGCAAGGCTGGTCATACGAAACGGCTGCGCGCGCATCGCTCGCTTAGCATCTCTAGCATGTGTGCTAGTGTTGCATTCAGGGGCGTCATTTGGGGCTACAGGGGGGGGGGGCTAATGCCCCCCCCCTGGATTTGGAATTTCATGTGTATAAATATATTGTTTGTATTTTTAAATTTAAATAATGCTAACTTAAGCACATAAAACTGAAGTTTTATTATTAAAGCATCTAATTTATACATTCTCAATTAATAAAAAATATGCAACAAGGTCACTGTCGCCGGAAAACAAAATCTTGCCCCCCTCCCCCTAGAAAAAACTGAAATGACGCCGCTGGTTGCATTGCAGTGTTGGTACGCAGCATGGATAGACTGTACACGTACGGTGACATTGCATATATGTATATTTTGTATGATGCTGCAGGATGTAACACAAGAGTAGCTCAGCGTCTGTATGCACAGACATTTCCAAACAGACACTGTCCAGGCCATTGGATGTTCTCGTCTGTCGACAAACGGTTACGCGAGACTAGAATTAAAAATTTTTGACGCGACATATGGTCGCCACTGCAGTTTTATATTTAATAGCCATAAATGTTATTCAACTCTCATTAATTCCATATTTATTCATAACTATATCTTACGAACGCCCTTTCTTCTCGCCATCATGTCAGGATGACGACAAAATAGCTTTCATCAAGCCTGCATCATTGTACCAGTTTTTAATACAGAAGAGCAGAAACGTAGGTATTGTGTCTTCGCAGGAACTAAAGAGTATGGCAAGCGTCTGGGCTTTCTCGCCCCCACCCACGCTCTAGTTACCCTTCTAGATGTTGGACAGAGGGGAATAAAGCCTGCCGTAACCTTTGAAAAGACAATATAAAATAGTAGATTAATTAAAATATAAGAAATTTTAACAATGGAGGAAAACACTAAGTATAATTGTCTGTATATAGCCGAAATAGATGAAATAATAGTGCGACAAATACGGCTCTAGCAAGTTGTTGCTGTCCTTGAGGGGCGAGGCCATCTGGCTACAGATTGGTCCAACTGATCAAAAGCCAGCAGGACAAGTGGTGGAGATTTTGGCGCCAACCAGGAGCCAAGCGAGAGCCCGGGAACGGTTTGGGGAAGACGCTGTCGAGCCATGGAGTATGGCAGGCCGAAGTGCTACTGTCGGGCGTCGTTTTAGGCGTCGGGACTCGAGTGGAGATATCGTAGAGCTGCGAAGTACGGCAGGCCGGAAAGCCTACGGGTATTATTTTAAAAGAATATGGAAAACGTCGTGATTTACTGAGCAGCCAGCTGACGACGGCGCAACTTATTCGGCGTGGAGATTATAATCTATCTATAGTGGACGTATAATCTTGTAGAGTCATACCGACAAAGCTGGTGCAATAAAGATCCGTCAGTAAGGACAACAACAATGTGCTACCTGAGAAAACAACTTACCATCCTATACATTACCACACCCGAGCATCCAGAACTTTAATCAATAATCTTAATTTATTTAATTATTAAAAATAGCAGCGCGTCGCAAATTTCCTCTCTCATATGCTAGTTTTCCCACGCAGTCACTTTAGCCTATAATTATCAACAGAGTACGTTATCTTATCAAATACGTGGGAAGAAAACAAGAACTATTGTCTACTTTTCCAACTATCTTCACTCACTGCAATTAATCGATCGAAGATGGTATCGAGTGTTGAGCAACGTAACATAGCAGTTTGTCCAATGTTACAGATGAGTATAAATTTCAATTTATTTGTCAATTAACCTAGGTATTTACTATTCTATGACCACAGTTACCACGTGCCAGGAAGAATGTAAGTTTTAATCGTCTATGTATTGAATGTATAAGGTATTGTGTTTTTGAAACTTTAATGATTTCTACAACTTTTATATCTATGCTAGAAATATTTTCTTTTGTATCACGGATTACAACCTGATCTGATAATATTGGTGAACAAACCCGGGGTAAGCTACGAGGAAAGGTTTGAATGCAATGGGTGTTGCGACGTTAAAACAAGAGAAGTAGTTTTGTTGAAGAACGATTGAGAAAATTTTATGGAAAATAAGAACGTTCCCGTTCATGATGCCGAACAGACGTGTAGTCAAGAAGACCTGAGGATTTCTTCGACGAGACGCAAAATTGTTCCTACGCGTCTTCAGAAAGGTCTCACTTTACTTCTACGACTAATACCAGGAAGATTTCATTGGAAATTATACACGATGTCAACGCCGAAGAAGGATCAGGCCATTCCATAGTCCACTTCGTGTTCGTTGCAGTCCAGTTCTCCGAGCTCTACAGTTCGATGGGTCCAACATTCGATGAACGAGGGGAACGAGAGCTTCATCTGAGGGCGAAGAGGTCGCGATCGTCTTACAAGCACCATGAGTACGTGGTCGCCACCCAAGGACGAGAAGGATGTGGTCGAATAAGTATCGATGGATGATCTAGAGGCAACAGTCCCGGCCTACTACAAGACATCCTCGGTAAGACCGACCCAAATTACGCCGTCATGCCAAGTTCCCGAAAAATTAGTTGATTAGACAGAACCGCTTTAAAATTCTTCTTATATCTCAACGGGTGCGATACACTTCAAATGAACAAAACCTAAGCCCGACCTGAGATTTCTAAACCTGAGCTAGCAAAGAGTTTAAAAACGTTTATAAGTTGTTCCGGGAACAAACAGGAAAATAGAAACATCTAGAACATAGAAAATTAACTAGAACCCGGGTTTGTAAGTTAATTGATGATCAGGTTCGTACCCGAGTTAATCACCTTGGTCGCGGTAGAAACACATCATTTCGAAATTCCATACACTGTCATAAATTCTGCTAATTTTATTATCTAGTTGCCTGACTTGTCTGTAGAAGTCATTATTTTTCCTGTTGTATGAATTTAAAAATATCAAACCAAAGAGAAGTGTATATGCATAATAAACTACCTTCAAAACCCATACAAAATGAATGTGGTATAGTAAGCCAGGATACTTAAGATGGTCCCGGCACACACTGGGCAGCCTACAAAAGTGTGGGAGAAGAGCTGAATATTACGACATATTAGGCAATTTGGATCCACGGCCCGAACTGTGCAAGTACCTTAAAACATTTTACTGACATACAACTATGAAACAGAGCAATCATCAAACTCATGGAACTGTGGTCATTTGTGTCTTTCGTACCTAACAAAAATTAATGCAAAGCGAATTTGGCTTCATACAAAAATATTTAAAAAGCGAAGCACGCCTGTTACTTTTCGTCAGTATGTCTGTGTGAACCATTATGAGTGGTAATAGTTCTGAACTGAGAACTACATGTTACCTTTCTCTGGAACTTGAAGGAGACTGGAGCACCAGTCTAATTGATTTTAAAACATAAAACTCCATGGCTAGTATCGAACAAAATAAAAATTAATTTTTTCGTTACGTGCTGAAAGGAACGGCTGAAACGAAGGAAATCATAATTCCTACCGGAGCTTACGATTTAGGAGACGTAGCTAATTACATCAAGAAGTCTCTACAGACAGACGTAGCTTTCAAACTAGGCGGAAATCCAAACTGAGATACTATGCAGTGAATATATAAACTTTACAAAACAGGATACTATTGGTATGATGCTTGGGTTCGAAACCCAGAGTATACGAAGCAGGACAAACGCATGTGTCTTCGCAGACCGTCAACACTATTGCAGTCCTAAATGTGATACGCATAAATTGCAATTCGGTAGGCAGCAACTATATGAATGGAAAGCCTAGAAGCTCGATATAAGAGTTTTCAACTGTCTTTGGACCTGGATATAAAATCTTGGAAGTACCTCAATATATCATTTATATTCCAGTCGTTGCAAAGAGTGTACAAGAAGTTAATGTGTCAGTGGTTGACCAAACTGAAAAATTAATAACTTTCAGAAATGAAGAAATCGCTCTACGACTACATTTGCAAAGAAGGGCCTAAATTTTGTAAGAAATGTAAATAAACAAATATAATATTGCATGAATTCAGAAGGAAAACAAATATTTCCCAGAAACTCGCCTGTAGCCTTAAAGTAAGGGATGCCACCCTAATCGCATGGTTCTATGGACTCAGTAATCATTCCGTACGTTTTTCTGGAATTTAAACCTGAGAGAAAAAATACTAAACACATTAATACTAAATTGAAACATCGAGAAAGCAGGGATCATAAATCTACTGCTGTATTACAGAAAATTAATTAAAATACACCAGAGAATTCTGTTCAAAAAACGGCTGCCGGTACAGTTTATTGAACCAAAAAATTTATACAAGTTTTCACAGAAAATTTAGCAACAGACAAATTGAAAGACTAGAAGTATTATTCAATTATGAAAATTTATTTAAACATTAAAATAAAAAAATCTCTAAATTGAAAATTATTATTTTATTACTTTTGGACACTTTAAAATTGTCAGTTAATAATTATGTAAACTTGTTATAGATGCAACATTTTAAAGTTGTTAAATGGCAGCATTTATTCGACTCTTCAAAAAACAAAATTAAACATTATTTAATTAATGTTCCAATTATAATTTACGTTTAGCTAATATGTCCGACTACCTTAAAAAACTACCAACTAAATATTTACTTATTACTAAGGCCACTACAGGGGAAATATTAACGGCATGTAGCGACCGTCCTCTCAAAACCACATGTAGGGGTGTCCCTGCAAACTGCATGGCTGAAGCCCTTGAAACAAGGCTTCCAGCTAACGCCGACACATCAATTTCTCTAATTACTCGACGATCGCACACACTATCGATATCCTAGCACGAACCTCTTCTGACCCTAAGCTACATCTTTACACTGCCGAGGTTCCTAAAAAAACGCACCTGACCCGGCAGTGATTTCGCAGAGACTCTCCGAACACAACTTTCATCAATGCCTTGCCACGAACCCTCCTGTCAGGTCAGCGAAAACTGATAAGTAACCCCGGTGTGGCCAACATCCGGACTCTGAATATCACAACTAACGACTCTCGTTGCAGGAGAAACACAGTTCATCTCACTAGGCGAGGTTACTGACCCGCGGATATTAGGTCAATTCCTACTAGTGGTCAGCGAGCCCTGCACAAAGCCGGCAGTTCCTTGTGAAATAACCAGTCCCCCACTTTCCCAGCAGAGTCAATGACCACTTCAACACTTCGAACACGATTTAATTCAAAATATAACGCGAGAAAATATATTTAGCATGTAGTTTGGTGGCCATGATTTAGACGGATTGTTCAAAAATTTGCTTTTCAGTTTACGTACTGTCACACTGTATTTGTGTTACTTATGTTTTCATTGTTTGATTGGTTATCTTAGAAATGTGCTAACTAAGCTTCGCAAAAATAAAAATTTGATTTTATGAACTATTAGGATATTAAACGTCCATCTAATGTGGTAAGAGAACCCCTCTGACCCAAAGTGATAAAGCTCAGTACACAACGTGCAAATACGTATTGAGATAGTTAAATTTTGCACCTAACCCAAGGGCAAATACGAAAGTGTATACGAAGTCAAGTGATCTTGGTCAGAACCTAACATCTAGGTCTTTAATGCTGGTGAGGTGTGATTTTATGTATGGAACAGCGCCGGAAAGAAGGGGCCGGAAAATGGTAGATCATCGAGAAAACCCGCCGATCAGTGGCTTCATCTGGCACGATTCCCACATGCGAAAGTCCGGGGACCTACTCCGCCGGGAATCTAATCCGGATTGTCTTGATGGCAACCGAGCCTACAGCGTGCACGAAGTCATGAAACTACACTTTGTAGGAAATCTATGAAGTTATTGAAGATAAAATACTTTCAAATCGCTTTAATTACTCGCAGCTAATGTTTGTTATATAGCATGAGATGTGCTTTTAACAACGAGTTGTTTTATACAGTAAGTACAGAATGTTGAACTGTAAAGTACGTCGGGTGTGGTTCACTTCAAGTGACGTTAAGGTCAGCCAGGAATTTTTTTTAAGGTAACATCGAAACAATCAAGTGTAAATTAAAATGTATTTTAATCAGCAACTATAATTTTCATTATATTTTCTACAAAGACATTCAATCACAGGTTACGTTAATAGTAAGTTAGGTTTATACACAATTTTTAGAAATAGGTTTTCGAGACTCAATTCATGGTATTAGTATTCTACATTAACGTAAACTTTTGTAACTGTAATAAAAGAGAATATTTAAACTAACACAACTAGTATTTAGTTTTCCATTTGACTTTAAATGTTGACCTCAGAGCATAACTGTGAAGTTTTCAAATCCTATGATGAAGGTTGTGACTACAGAAATTCAAAAAGTCGTATCCTAAATAACATTTTGCATTGAGCAACATCATTAGAGTATTGGCTCATATGAACTAGTATATTTTATAGTGTTACAGATAAGGCAAACAGCATAAGTGACAGTAAGCCTCTCACTGAAAGGGAAGTCACCTGGTTGTCAAGTTAACAGAGGCATGTGACTGACTCCAAAGCCCTGGCGGAATACTACGTGATCGATGAGGCCATAAAGGAAGCCAGATGGCTGTCACAATTTTTGTCAGAGCTTGGAGAGGATGAATTCGCACGTGTTCCTTTCCAGATATTTTCAGACAATGAAACTGCAATTTCCATGAGTAAGATCTGGGAGGTGACTGGAAGGACCAAGCACATCGACATTAAGTATTACTTTGTGAGGGAGGGACACGTGGGAAATTTGAAAAATGAGAGTGCAAGATTTATCACGTATGGCAAATACAGGTGACCTATTCTGACAAAAGTTCTCAAACAAAATTTCCGTTGAGGAAACTTAACCTCCTATGTTTTTCGTAAGATTAATTTGAATTGAATTTAATATATAAGGTTCAAATATCATACATCAACGGGAAGTGTTAGATATAATAATGTGAAGTGTCAGACACAGAAGATTAGATTTATTTATTTGTAAGAAGGGTTGTGTTCAAAGTGTAAATATTTCTATACTTGTGTTTTTTATGTCTGCTATGGGTTTTGTACCCGATTTTCGTTTGTTGTGTTGAAATTAAGACTGTGAATGTAGAGAGAGATTTTAGTTACATGTTGTAAAAGAGTAGAGAGAGATTTAAAAAAAATGTCTCGATTTCACTTCCATAACATATATTTGGTCGTTTTGGTCGCTGTACGTGTCCTCGAACAGTACATGCCTTGATGGAGGTACACGGGAGAAAGAGGAAGGAGTCGTCTAGGGCCTGTTTAAAGAGCCATCCCATCATTCGCCCGGAGTGACTCCGGAAAACCCTGGCAAACCTAAATCACGATGGCCAGAGTCGGGAATCGAACGCGACTGCTCCAGAATGCGAGGTGAAGTTTTTTGCTGGTTCGAGGAAGAGTGATGTAGAATAGGTGATAAAGTAATTGAAGAGCAATAAGGCAGTGGTGCCAGATGGAAAAGGAAATTGAGCGCTCAAGTTTGATAGGAAAGTATTAGTTACGTAGGTATCTAGAAGGGTTTAGTGGGTCATAAGAGACGGGTAAATTGCTGCAAGAATGCGTTGGTGATCCTGTTATATAAGCAGGACGAGGATAGGGCGAAGCCAAGCAGTTATATTCCGGTGAGTCTCACATCGAATACAGGGAAGGTGATGGCGGGATTGGTCGTATAAACCTAAACTGAAATTCAATCGGTATAACCATTTATTAAAATGTTTTAAAGGAACGTATGAATGTATTTTTTACACAAATTTTGACTTTTTTTGAAATTTTGCACTTTATTTCATATGATTTTGCAGAACTAGGAATATTTTTCGGAAGCAGAAAATAAATTGTCAATTATGATTTTCCTGAGGGTTTTACCGAAGAAATTGAGTGTCAGTTACAGGTCTGTTGAGAGACTAGAAATGGAGTGTCCCCAATGCCCGTGTATCTGTTTAGCTGTTTGAACATCATCAGCTCTTAAGTAGTTGTTGAAGAGATATAAGCAATACATAGCTGTTTTTTATATTTTTATTTAATATCTTACTTGTTTGTTGAATAGTCTTGTGACTGAGAGGCGCAAACATACACGATCTGCAATAGTGTTAAAACAATTCAACTCTGTAATAAATAAATGTATACCACCATCTGTAAAAAACCTTACTAAATCGATCACTAAAGGATTTACAACATAAAGATCCTGCAGGGGTATTTATTAATTAAATGCTTGTCCCATGAGATTGTGAAATGCTAGCTGCTAAAATGTATGTAATGTCTTTCAAGTTTAACTGTATTATTATACCCAAACACCTTAAACTAAGAGGATTTGGTTCTGTTTCGCTGTAATAAATTTACGATTTTCCTTTTTCTTTCTATTATTTGTGTGCACTTTCAGCATCATATCAATGTCAGATTGGCTTTACTGTAATCATGTGTCCGGTCCCTTGGCTTATCTAGGCTAGTGGGGATAAGATGTTTCTTCGGAAGTTTGTGGCTGCCCTGACGATACTTATCTTCTCAACGGTACCTGTTTCGCGAAAAATTTTAACCCAGCAAGAATTAGCCCTTTGTTATACTGGAGTCTAAATTGACGTTGTACATACACTGCACTCTTGAACTCCGCAAACAAACAAACATGCTGTGCTTTCTCTCTGAGACTAACACAGATACCAAATGACGCTGATCGGCTGTCGCCCACTCTCAAAATCACTTAAAGTCTGTCACGTCATTAAAAAAAATTTCATCATACGCCTACAATTTGATGCAAGATTCGGTTGTATTCAATAAACAGTCACTATACAGCTATTTAATTGTTACTACACTTTTCTGATGATCCGGCATATTTTGGTAAAATTTTATCAAGTACTAGTGAGAGAAAAGTGTAAAAATTAGCAATTTTGTTTTAAAAAAAGGTAATTAGTTAGAATGGTTAAATATTTTTACATTGCATTTCAAAATTTTAAAACTATGTTATTCACTATCATGTCAGTCCATATCTTAGAATGGCTGTTAAAGGCACTAGTATACGGTAAAGAAGTTTTACTGTAATTTAATAAGGTGTTTGTGTAGTTATATTTTATTATAAAATGCAAAGAAAATAGCTAAACATTTAACACTGATTAAAGCCAAACCAATTGTCCGACTCCGGATAGATATTTCTTAATGGATTTGCTGTGACTTCTATTAACACTTGAGCTAGGGTATATCTTTTTGACTAAAAATAATATGAAATTTGATTTTCACATGTAATGTTAACATCTTCATAAATGTATTAAATATATGTTCAGAACTTATTTTCCAGTTTGTGTTCTGATTTCGTCACGTTTATTTTGATGTAAATTCACAAAACTACGAGAAACCCTTAAAAGTAATACAAAATGTTGGCATGTGAACAACCTTAAATAGCATACATCCTCGTTCCAAACAAATGAATTACTATGTACAATGAGAAAAGAATGTTTATAAATGTAAGACTAAGTAATTTATTATAAATATAATTTAATTAGGCTACATGTATATAATAACAGTCAATACCAAATATAGAAAACAATCTCAGAGCAAGTAAATATTACAACCGGTCCAGAAACATCAACAAAAGTAAATCTGAATACTGTATGTACCTTGCTTGAATATCAATAAGAATATCGATTTGAAAATGTGGTAATTGCATTTTATTTCCAAAATTTAATACTATTATTTTACAACTTTATAACCAGTATATTTAATATTTGCATTGCATCAACAGCTACAGAAGTATAAACAAATGTAATGCTATTTATGTGCTACTAACACTAATAGTTAGTTTTTTACATTTTAAAGTGAAAATGTAAGCGTTTAGCTTCTAATTTATTGAGAATTTTTCAGTTTTAAACGTAATACATTTACTCATTGTTTACTAATGTCTATGTGTGACTTCTTCCGCGTGGATTTCTGTTTTAAAACAAAATTTTTAGATAATGAGTAATAATTTTAAACAGTATTCGTATTTAAAATTAAAGTTCACACACCTTGGAAGTTCAACGATAAGAGAGTTGTGCCTGTTATTATTGGCAACTGTATGTGGAAATGCTCGTTTAAGTACATATGTTATTTCTTTTTACATTACTATAGCAAGCCTACCCAAAAGTGGCATTGAATCAAACAGGCCGTGCGGTGAGATTAGAAGTGAGTATACCACGCAAAACTTGCTGTGGAAGAAACTGATTTACTTCAATTCGTCTCCTGCAAAATAGAGTGTTTGCCTCTGCAACTTATAAGTCGTATTTGCGAAGCACACTTTGAGTGTAAACTCCAAGACTTTTGATTTCTAAAGGGAGCTTATTTGTAATTAATGAAATTCGCGCACAAACTTTCACATAACCTATCCATAGACTTTCCCCGTTTGCGATTGACGTAGTTCTAAATAACTCGTCTAGGATATAAATCACGCTGACTTGGACTGGAAGTACTTTTTTTTTTTTACCAGAAGGTCTGAATAAATTGTTGGCTGACACGTCATCACGCAGATGAAGTTTTATATTTTTGGTAAGCTTTAATATTTTATCAGAGGACAACAAAGAAGTTCTCTTTAGATAAGCCTTAATCGCAACTATTAGGTACGTTTTATATCGCGGCGAATAAAAATCCGTTAAATTCTACCGCCATTTAAAATGTTCATAGCAGCCGCTAGCATCTATAAGCTGCATTTATCCTATATTTGAGTTGCGTTACCTACGAGCAGGTTCTTACTTAATTCTAGCAGTTAACACTACACCATCGTGGCATTGTACAACACACAGCAGTAATGTGTTTACAATATAGATGTACCCGTTACGGCATCACCTGACATGTAGATTGCAAAACAATACACATTATTCGCTGTATGAACTTCTCTTGTTCGTAAGGACTCAAATTATAAAATAAAAGCCATATACAGATCTCTTTAAATATGTTGACTAAAATAATCGGTCCGTACCTCATTTGGGTACTTCAAAATTTTTAACTTACTTCTTTGTTTAATTACGTACACTAAATATTATACCCAATGTACATATGCAATATCAGAAAAATTTCAAACCATTTATATCATAATTTTGTTATATTTACGAAAAAATCATTCTAAATCAAAAATCATCTAAATATCTCGAAGTGTTCAACAGCTATCGGGTATTAATGGAAAACATATTATAAACCCCCTTAAGGATTTCATTTGTTTGAATCCGCAAATGACCTTTCGGGTATTTTAGTATGATACTAAGGATTTGCGTGTTTTCATTCCCTTGATGTTACGAGTTTAAAAAAAAATCTTTAAACTATTATTTAAATTTAAGTAAGCATTGTCGTAATACAAAAAGCACCCTTTTAACTGTAGAGGATAGACAGATATAAATAAATTTACGTAGAAAAATAGGCATGTCTTTCCCATCCCTCCACCCATTAACTGGGTTGAATTTAAAAAGAATTCTTGAATATGATTTATAGGCAAATGTAAAAGAGTCCGGTCAAAGTAAAAGTCACGACTATAGATCGCTGTCACGACCATAGATTTCTGTCAGTCAGTATTCCTTTCCTCACACATACACACACGCACACATACACACTACACAAACACACACACACACACCAACACACACACACACACACACATATATATATATATATATATATATATATATATATATATATATATATATATACTGTTACGTCTTATCCAATTCTGTGAAATTGTAAAACCGAATAAATAGATACATAAATAACTATAATAAATTACTACATTTTTCAAAGATAATTTTTGTAAACATTAATGTATTTGACTATGTAACTGTGCATCTTGCATTTGTTATTTAATGCAGGTTTGATCGATAATTTATTTTGCGTAGTAGTTTGCATTACATATTTTTAATGTTATTCCCCATAATCAAGTATTCACCATTTATATGTTGTATTTCATTTAGAAGAACATTATTTATGTATGTGTTACGGTGAGTATCCATTCCGTGGTGAGCGTTTGTGAGAGGTTTAATGGAAGGCGTGTAGCTGTCGTGAGAGAAGCCCGTTACTTCAGTGGCGAATACACTGGCTGGTTTGTGAGTGTCGGTGACCTTCACGTCTTCCAGTGGCTGTGTATCATGTCCGGCGGTTGTGGTGTCCACGTCCTGTCTGGCAGCGGATGTCTGCTTCTTGACTAACGGCGGCGTGGTGAAGGAGGATTCAGCATTACCTTGCGGGCTGAATATTAACCTGTCCTTTAGACGACTGCTGAGACTCATGTCGATGTAGCCACTGCCGCCTAGATTCAGCTGTGTTGCCGTCTCGGGGCTGAAACACAATATCACACTACAGCCCAACACTGCACTCACCATCAGCACGAATGGGAACAAGCTTACAATGACAAAGGTGCAACTCAATATTAAAAGCTATGAAACACACTACGACTTATTTTTGCCTAAGATGTCAAGCTATGAAACTTACTTCAACCTATTTTTTGCCTAAGATATCTTAAGTAAATTCTACATAACTTCTAAAGACTGAGTAGGCCTACTGTGTACACAAAATTTTCGACTTAGTTGTGTTAGCAGACATGTCAGACATCACTGTTCTAGTTTATTTATTTACATATTTAGCAGTGAATTACAGTTGAAAGAAACTTCTGACACTTTCGAAAGGGGTATGGGGCGATAAATAAATTTCGGGCATGATCGGGCGCGCTCTGCTGCCTTATTCGGCGACAATCTTTCTACCTCTATATCCTCAAGAACGTGTAAATCTTCTTAAATTTCCCTCGAAATGTATTTTACCTCCCCCTAAAAATTTCTATTTTTTTCTGACTCAAAGTCTCAAAATCACAGCTGAAATTATCACACTTTAAAATAAAAAAATCACATATCTAGCTCCTTACTGGCAATCATAAAATGTGTAATTTTATTAAAACAAGTAAATGTACGTGTTATTTATTATTTCAACAGTGTATAGTGATCTTCTGCCGATTTTTGGTGAGCCAATCTCAAAAATGTAATTTTTTGAGTTGTTTCCTTTTTTATCTGGGCCATCGATGTACAGTGACTTTTAATTCATAGCAAAATTTTATAAGTCTCCAATTTCTACTGCCGTGCTCACCCATTGTCTGGCATATATAGTTTTCATTTTCGATAACTCGCTTAAATTATTGGTTTTTACTTTATATATAAAAATGTCATTTGTCCCTACGATCGGTTCTTGGTCCACATACCTAACAACTTGATTCTATTTTCCGAGCACATAACATTACATAAGTACTACATCGTGCACTACCCCTTTTTTCATTAATGATTTTAAGTAACAGTTAATTACTATGTAGCGTATGCATCGTAGGCCTAAATTATTTAACATACACTCATAATATGTATTAGTTCATATAGGTAAATGTCGCATGATTTAAAAACGTGTTTCGTGAAGTTAAATCATAAAACTGTTACATGTAATTGTACGAACAATTAAATGATATTTTCACATTCATCGAATTCGTTTCAGACGTAATTGATAACTGTCATTTCATTCCAACATCAAATATTATACATACGTAAAAACTAGGTTATCATTCACTCATCAGCTTCGTGTCGTAGCATTGTGTCGATGTTAAGCATTGACCAAAATCTCTCACTCACTCTCGTAGCATTGTGAGCTTGAGTATGAAATAATTGCAGTAGTGGCAGCACCGATATCTCGATAACTCAGATACAGCTTCAATCAGCATAGCAAATAAAAGTCCAATGGACATTTGAAGTGCTCACCAATATAAACCGACGGCTTGCCACAACGGGAGAACAGCAGCTCGCCATTACTGCTGATGTAACTGCCGAACATTTGAAAACAGCTCATTGTCATTTATAAGAAGTAGCTTGAAACACACGTGAACAGAATGCTATCACTGATGAAGTGGTCACTAATGTAATGACAGCCAAAGTGATGTACAACTGACGACAACCAATACAGACAGCAGAAGACCCTTTTCACTACTCATTTTCGAAGTGACCCGAATACATGTGTTCCCAGTCGTCTACTAACACCCAGGATTCATAGAGAACATTTCATAACTATCTCTTCTTCTTTACGGCAGAGTTTTTGTATACTGTTTTCAACACTGTTTTTTTTTTTTTTTTTTCACCTGTGC
>PNEQ01129821.1:0-44220 GCA_003012365.1 Medauroidea extradentata
TAAAGGCCGTGCTAGATTCGCCGTAAGAAATAACCGTAAAAATTGAACAAACACATTTGAGAGATGCATGCTACAACACACCGTACCGCTACTTAGCCGCCGTAAGACCGTAACAGGGATAGAAACCTGTCTATTTCTTACGGTGCGGTTACGGTTATTTTTATACGGCTACTTTACTGTCAATGTAGCACGGGCTTAAGGCATGGTATGTGTCTGATATTTTGGTAGATAAACATATTTGAAACAAATTGAGTAGTTTCGTGTAAATAAACGAGCGACACTCTGACGAGTAATATCTTTGAATACACATACAAAGATAATACAGATAAATCTGCCACATTCCGTGCACGTCCTTGAATCAGTCGGTTTAAGGCCGTGCTAGATTCGCCGTAAGAAATAACCGTAAAAATTGAACAAACACATTTGAGAGATGCATGCTACAACACACCGTACCGCTACTTAGCCGCCGTAAGTCCGTAACAGGGATAGAAACCTGTCTATTTCTTACTGTGCGGTTACGGTTATTTTTATACGGCTACTTTACTGTCAATGTAGCACGGGCTTTATCTGTAGCCGACTGGCCGGCACAGTTGCTCTGGCCATCAAGTAGTTACTTTCGCGCCCGCTAGAAAGCGCAGGTGTACAGTACACAACCGCCGAGTCGCATGTGTTGTTACAATTTTTCCCACCGCATTTCGATCCTATAGAAAATACACGTTTCTCCGCTATGTAAATTTATACCGGAGTATATAATTTTGGCCGCAGTTTCGTACGTACATTCTAGTTTTAAACCCGCAATAATAAAAAGTCGATGACAAACTTCAAAATAATTTGCTGTTTGCTGTATCTTACTATATGTTAAAATAAAAATGTCTAACATTCTACTACATTATATGAAATGCCGGCAAAATGTGAAACAGAAATGTTTTTCGTAAAAATTGTCTATATCGTTTCCTTTAGCAGTAAACATTTACACACTGACTTTACATATAAATGTTATTGACTGCCGGGTAGGCAACCAGTAATGACTGGCTGCGCGCCGGACGGTATTAGAACGAGTTTCTCGCAACTCTGTGTGTGGTCTTGAATTAGTGAGCTGCTCGAAATAACAAGCTAGGAGGGCTTTTCCCACTGTTAGGACTAAACACATCAGAAAATGAACTGAAATTCTTTCACAAGTAGTTTAATGTTGACACATTATAAGCTACCCTTACAACAAATATTTCAATAATGCTGTCGTAACATTAGGTGTGGTTTGAACCTTGTCATTAGTAGTCATAACCATTGATCTTCCAATAGAGCTTTAATAAACTACCACAGGAAAAGGAAGAGCGGATTGAGGTAACCGCCTGAGTAAACGTATTTTGTGAATTCGAAGCCTAGAAGTGCGGAAGCGGTAAGGACGACACGACACGTGCATTACGCCTTCCCCTAGCCTCTAAGCGCTAGTCATGGAACTCGCCTATAATTCACTTCTATGAGACATTCAGTGGTGACCTTATCATTCTATGACGTAATATTACAGTTAAATGCGCACTATGCACGCCTATACATTTTATAAGATTCCGTGCAAAGATTTTCATACCTAAAAATGCTTTACTGAGTTGTGGTAATCCTTAAATGGGTATACACACATATGTAATATTATTTAAATGCTATTCCTAAGCGGTCTTCCAATAACTTTGTAACGGCCGAAGCTATGTACGTTGCTCAGCGGTCTGGTCTGGCGGCCAAGTTCAGATCAGGAAACTGTGTTGGCCACTGCAATATGCCTGCCTCTATGTAGTTGCCAATAAGACTGCAATGGTATTCCACAGCAACACGACCCAGTTCGTACGCTATGCACTATGCATAGAGCCATGAACTTTTCACGAAAAGAATGTTGCCCCAGTTTGATTCAGTGCCTTATAAGCACATCTACAGTTCTGCTTCATAGGGCCAGTTTCACCAACGAAGTTTAACTTTGCCACAAAGCGAGATTAACAAAACTCGATGAAGAGCTAAACTTGAGTTTAAGTTACAGGTGTGTTCGACCAACAACACAGCGAGTTTAAGTTACCAGAGATTAGTTAAACTTGGCTGCACGATGGGTAGTGTGAGCTGAGTTGCCTTAATTGTGTCGGAAATACCCGAACACTAGTCGGAAATTGCCGAACGTGAGTTTGTGAATTATTTCATTTGGAAACTTTGTTACAGCGTTCTTGAGGGGAAGGGGGGAGTGTTTGCATCATACTATCTAGGGGGGGGGGATACAGCTAGGGGGCTAGGTACCCCTGGGTAAAATTGAAGCAAAGCCAGAAAGAAAGACCAGGGGAAGATGATCCAGCAAATTTAATTTACATAATGTTATTGCTGTGAAGGCAAATGTTTATCTACACACAATTGTTTAATTATTTTCTCGTCTGTATATTTTTGCTAACCTGAAAATACCAGACGTGAAACAGAACCTCATACATTGTGAAAAATTGTTTGTACTATTTCAAAGAAAATCTTTGGAAACCCAGTTACCAAAGAAATTCCTTGTAAATCTACGATGGTTGTCGTAATAAAATACAAAGTATAAGTTCGTAAAATTACAAGGAATGGCCTTGTAGTTGTACTTTCAAAAAGGAAAAAAAATTAAATGCTCACATCACTTCATAAATAACACTAAACTTATTTATCAAATAACTTTTGAGTAAAGGAAGCTTGCATGAAATTATTTTGAAATTAAAAAATTTGGAGGTGATAAGCGTCGAACCACTCTCCCCGCTCGTAGAACACACGCATTTCACCTTCAAATTTTTTATTTCAAAATAATTTCATGCGAGCTTCCTTTACTCAAAAGTTATTTGATAAATAAGTTTAGTGTTATTTATGAAGTGCTGTGAGCATTTAATTTTTTTTTTTTTTTTCCTTGTTGAAAGTACAGCTACAAGGCCATTCCTTGTAATTTTACGAACATATACTTTGTATTTTATTACTACAACCATCGTAGATCGAGATTAAGTGCCGATTAATCTAGATTAAATCGCTTAAACTTGGTTGGTGAAACCGGCCCATAGTCAGTGACTGGATGTTTAAACTATCACGTGTCTTGAGGTTCTACCTGCAAATAACATACGTGTGGTGTCGCGGTAACCTCATTACGGTTGTCACATTCAAATGAGAGACATCACTTCACACAGACATGCTGCCAATAACCATGAAGCCGAACTGCAGAAACACTGAAACAAACTGGGGCAGAATTATTTTCGCGAAAATGTTCATGGCCCTGACTATGCATCATGTAGGCCCTACTGTGAACTGTAGCGCAAAAGGAATGCGTTTTCTGACCTATGTTCATAAAACATTTTTTGTTTCTCTAGTTGGGATGACTGTTCCTTCGAACAATGACACACAAATTTACAAAATTTCGTTTTTAGTGACATGCATTATTTTTTAAAGTGCAGATTTATTGCACTTTATTAGCAACGAAAAATGCACAAACAAATGCGTTAAGGATTCAAGTGGGCAAAATGCTTTTACATGTTTGGTGTATTTTATATATTCATGGCGTATTATCAAGTGCAGGTGAGAAAAATGTGTTTTAAAAATGCAATAAATAGTTTATTTAATTAATTACAGTTTTTATGAAGATTCAAATTTTTCGTGTTTTGCTGCACACATTTAAATATTGCGCTGAATCTAACAAAAATGCTGAAGATACGAGTAAACGATAAAGAACTTCCATAGAAATTCAGTAACGGGTATTCATATACGATAATTTTTAATTTTATGACAAAATTAAAAGAAAAACCAGCTAAGAATTAAACACTGACTGAAAGAGAACGAATTTTCAAAGCCAAGAAAAATTTATTCGTGAAGTTATGACATTTCGTACTGTTAGAAATTACGTTCTTTTCATCAGGATCAGGTATTCACTACATGAAATGTTTATTTCCCTTGTGTATACTAGTATTTTTCGTACAATAAAATGTAACTGGCGCGAGAACAATGTTGCAGCGTGTTAGGAGAATTTTTTAAGGGGTATGGAAAGGTACGATGTCGAGCGGACGACTGGAATACGTTGTCAATACAATCTCTGCGCGAGAAAAATGCGAATATTTTTGAAATTAGGTTATCATAGAGGCCTACATATTACCATATTAAAAATTACAGTTTTCCTTTCCTTTGTAACTTTTGTGATTTCAAGCTTCTATTTTTCTAAAACTGTTTTTAATTTGTTACTAAAAAATGAAGCATATTACTGCATAGTGCTATATAAATAAACGTCTACTTATAAAATATCTAATCGGCAAAAAAAATCTCATTGAATTTTGATGAGTAGTTCAGATTTTATAGACGATAGAGCATTCTAGTCGTCGGCTCGACGTCGTACCTTTCCATGAAGTATACTAGACGAGTGTTTGATATGGTTATCTACGAAGAAAAAAAACATTTTAAACTATGCTTCTTTAATTTTTTTTCTAAATATGCCTAGAAAAACGGCTTCGGGGCAGATCAAAATGGCTAAAAACGGCTTTTTCAGACAACTACCACGTAAACTACAAACTGGAGTAATAAAACCAAAATAGATAAGCACACGCTGGACTCTACCACACACTTTCTGTAAGCAAAATAATCGGGTCACCGCTTAAAAGTCCCATAGGAAAGAACCAACGACCGAAACACTGCACGCGTCTAGTTCGTATCGCCTGCCTTGTTCCGTGCGTCAAATGCGGCTTCTACACACTTTGATTGTTACCTGGGTTACTTTGTTTATATTCAAAAGTCGCAGGGAAGTATAAATTAACTGAAAGGGAAAACGGGTTTCAAAAGTGGCGAACCACGTATGCGTGTCACTGTAAGTGGGGCGAGAGATAACAAGTGTAAGACTTGTGCTGGCACGTGCGGGGCAGATGTCAGGGAGCCAGGAGGGGAGGGGGGAATGGACGCGCGCCAGGCGAGACAAGCTAGAGGGGAAATGGTGTGTGGTCATGAGATCAACACCCCTGGACGCAACCCAAACTCTTCTGGTATGTGGCTGGCACCTGCCGACACGCGCATCTGGCCGCAACACCCTCCCTAACCCCTGTCTACCATCACTAGACTCCCAGCTCCAGGGTTGCCAACCCGCTAGTATTCCCCCCGAGACTCGCCTGTGTCTCGGACAACCGGTAATACGTCTCGTCGACAGCGAGGTCTTACAGACCAGGGTTGCCAATGAGTGTGTAATTACACACGTGTGTCATTCTGGCGGGTGTGTGTAATTTTTGTGTAGCGATGCCTTTGTGTAATGTTTGTGTATTTAAAAGTCTCCCCCAATCAAATAATATTTCTGTCAGGAGTTTCAATTTATCTCGTTTATCTCTAAATCCAAATAACTGTGTTCTATTTGTATATACTCAAAGTGATATTTTTAACATTCAATAAATTACATTATTTAATGTTCAGAATTGCTATTTTGACTACGCAATTTTTATATAAATTTAACAACATAAAGTGATTTAAAAATCTCTCTTCTCTCGTGAAGGCATCTTTATTTGACGTCTAATAAAGATATTTGTAGTGGTAAAGGTGTGTGTATATTTTGTGTAATTTTGCTTCAGCGTGTGTGAAATTCTAATTGTCAGTTCTGGCAACACTGTTAGAGACGGTGACACAACTTAGTACAATGACAGTAGCTGGGGCGTGGGAGTGTATTCGGCCACGGCCTGCAGCATCCGCCTGGAGCGATTTCGCGAAACCACGGAAAATCGAAATCTCGATGGCCGGACCTGAGGATCGAACTCCCGAAAGCGTCCAAACTCGGATTTTATTCCCTTCCGGCCATCCTGATTTTACTTTTTCCATTTTAATATTTATTTATTTTTAAATTAATCCAGGCGAATGCTGAGATATCTTATTACTGCAGAAAATGGTCTTTACCTTTCCTGTTCCGAACTGAGCCGCTTGTTCCGTATCTAATCACATACCATATATGTGCAGGCAACTAGGAAAAATTTACCAGAATATTCTCTTATTTTCTGACAGGATTACAGACATAAAATTATAATATTTAAAGTAATATTTTGATAATGTGTGCCCCCTAAGACATTTGATTTCCTTTTCTGACACAGATAAACATGTGACGAATTTTAAAAAAATCGTAGGAATTTAGTTGTTCTCAGAGAAACTGAGATAAAATAAAATCTAAACTTAGCAGGTAACTTACCATATTTTTTCCATGGTAACGAAATGTAATTTTTTTTTTTTAAACAAATGAAGACTTTCCGTGTACAAAAAGCTGACGAGACGTAAAGACTTTCGTAACATACAATATTCAACAGACAACACTCGAGTTTCCTAATGAATTTGAAAGTCACGACGATAGTCAGAGGGTCCTGAAGCGTTTAAACAGTAACTCGAGTAGAGCTGTCAAGCGTTCAACAAGTCACGAGACCCTAAATTACTTCGCACCTTGGTGTTCCGACCAGCTGTATCTCAGCCTGAAGACTGGGATAGATCTCAATCCCTGAAACGTTGGATTTTTTCGTTGATTTTAACTTGTGTTGTCTCTTGTTTTTTATTTGTTGTACACTGCCCACTATTTATGTATTTTTTACCTATTTTCTCATATTATGAATCTAGTTTTCTTTGTGTCTGTCTTTTGTGTTTAGGTGTATCACTCGCCTCCCACCAAGGCGATCCGGGTTCGATTCCCGGCGGGGTCGGTCCCCGGATTTTCGCATGTGGGGACCGTGCCGGACGATGCCGCTGGTCGGCGGGTTTTCTCGGGGATCTCCCGTTTCCCTCGCCCTTTCATTCCGGCGCTTCTCCGTACTCACCTCAAGTCACCGCTCACCAGCGCTAAAGACCTCGATGTTGAGCGCTGTCCAAGATCTCTCACTCACTCTTACTAGGTGTTATCAAATTCTTGACTCAATTCAATCTTTAGAATTCTTGCTGAGGTATAATAATAATAATAATAATAAAAATTAACGGAATTCCTCTGGGATTGTTTTATCTTACGTTTTGTATTTTTTTTTGTCGCTTCGTCTTTCTATACAAGTTCGGTCAACAAAACATGGGCAAGGCGTACGTCCACAAATCAATAAATTCTAATGATAAACTCCCATTGCAACAAACATTTAAAAATCTCCTAGATTACTTGCTGACGTTGTACCTGTCGAATTTACATACTGCGTACAAGCTACTATTCACTTTTTTGTTCATATAGATGTCAACCGCATTATCGTACAATTTTTTTTTATCCTGAAAACTACAAGAAAATATGAATTGTCATTCTCTGAACACACTCGAAAACACCCATTCATAAAGTGTTGTTTTTCATTTCCATTCCTGAAGTTATAGTTCTTTACTCTCAGTGAAGAGAATGGTTTCTGTCCCGAGCGATATCGTTACAGACGGTGATTTATCACGGGAAAATTTGACTCTTTGCTGGGTATCAACGCTCGTTCAGAATGTCGGAAGCTATTTAAGCTACTGGCTGTCGTCTATTACACACGGTTATCTTTACAGAAATAGGAAGTGAACATTTAACGGTGAATAAGAAGGGTTTACGCCCCTTGTACACAAACACACGTACTGCACACGCAGTAGTACTTGCGTGCTTGCTTGAATATGCCTATGTGGCAAAAAGTCGAAAAATGAGGCCTTTTGTTTTTTTTAAATTTTTAATTATATAATTAACATTAATATGGAATTTGTCGTTGTTAAATTATAATATACATCAGTTGCATACATGATAGAAATAGATAGAGACATGCAAAATTCGCGTTATCCTTTGGTAGCAGACTAAACTTCACTTTCCTATACATAACAGAGCATAATCTGCGATTCTACTGGCCATTAACTTTTATGTGTTGTCATTTACGTGCGTTACGCCTTTACAGAGATTGGCCTCTCTACCGTGTAAGCATTCTCCGCGGCAAGTCACGACAATATCAGCCAGCGGGAGACGTCGAACGAGCCTTAGTCACTTGGAGTCTAGTCAGCTGTCAGAAAATAACGCGAATTTTGCATGTCTCTAGAAATAGAAAAATAAATTTGTCGTGGCTATACAAGACTTCACTTTGTATTCTACTATCAAATAAACAATATCAGGATAAACTATCGTACGTAAATGTGCCAAATAAAAGATAAACAAACGACTTGCACAAGAAAGCGCATGAAAATTACAACCGCCTCAAACGATTCTAGCTAGAATGCAAGATTTTGCATGCAAGCTACTTGCATACGAGTCGGCCAGTCACACCATGCAAGTCACCTTGAACAAGAATGTGTACACCTTCTTGTACAAAACCGATAACCGCCGTGTACTAGACGTAACATATAAACGTCCATCCTTGCTCACGCCACAGAACATACAGGAATACAGAAGTAAAATAGCCGGTAGGACGGCAGACTCGGTCACAGACGCCAGCAAAATGACGTTGCTGGCCAGCAAGATGGCGGAAACACCTATCGGCCTCCAATCAGCGTAAGGTGGCTGCCCTGCTAGCCTGCAGCCGGACTAAGGTTATTACAGGTTAGAAAGATCAATGTTATAAGTTTGGCACAGGGAAAATATCTGCCTCTTGAGCGCTGTTATTGGTAAGAGGTGTAAATTGTCCAACCACGGAGCTTTTCTGAAATTTAAGTACATGCATAAAGTTGATAATTTAAAACGCGAAACTGGTTGATTTTCACTTTAAATTTAAGTTAAAAGCCTTCCGTCATTTTCAAGCCTGTTTAAATTTACTACTGTTTCGTATTTTTCTGGTACCTTTAGTGATAGCAATGAAACTGGCGGCAGAATTTTTCCTGTGCCAATCTCTCCAATAATAGAGACCTGAAAATTTCGCGTTTTTTTTATGCACAAGTTAGAATTACAACAACTATATGTCTGTATCACTTTCACAATTGGCCGTTGACTTACTCGTCACTTCCTGGAAGTAGCTGTGCCAATAATAAAACTGTAACTGAATACAGACCCATTTCACTGTGTCAACGAGCAGCTAATAAACAACTGCTGTCTGCACGGTTTCAGAAACATTATTGTAGGCTAGCCTACAGGTCAAAGAACCAGCGAATTTTTCCGGTCTCTAATAATAAATCACATTTTCTTTGTAATCTGTAGAGGTACGTACATTTCACAGATAAATTCCACGTCAGTTTGAACGCCAGTTATGTATACTCCATTGTCATGTCTGTGACTTGCTGGCGGCTGTTACGAAACGCGTTTGACTACTGCAAGCCAGTAGTAAATAAGGAAATAATTCCTAGATCTATCGCGTGCTACTCGCTTGTAAGGTTGTACGCCAATAGATAATCGGTTGTGGCCATTAGGTGTATAGGACTGACAAGTCTAGGCTGCTGCCAGATGAATCCGCGAAATTGACGTACCTCTAGTAATGTGTAGTGGAATTAACCGTAAGTCTGAGCTAACGCCAGCTATCGGAGCGGAGGGACGTCGCATGGCGGTGACGTGGCAACACTGTGTCGCGGCGAGTTGACAGCTGTCGGCGCGTGTGTGCCAGCCACAGGCGACCTGCCGGGTGCGAGGTACGAGGGGTGGACGGATGTGTATTGTACCTCTTCCTCTTCGTTTACACCGACCGAGATCAGCGACTTCCGCTCCTCTTGTTCGCCAGCCGTCGTGTTGTCGCGCCCAAGCACGCGGGAGTACTTGGAAACTGCACTTCAAAGCCAAGACACCATTACTAGGAATGATGGTATTCCGCGAAAATTTTAAGTGCCAACGTACCCTTGTAAACACTGCAGTTTATTGTGACACGTATGATAAGGTATTTGCAGAGATGGTGAAATTTCGCGAATTCAGTGACCTGCATGTTAGAATCAAATATCCTATGCATATTCAAGTCCCGACCATTAGTCCACTAGCTGCTACTCAGTGGATCAACAGGCAATGAACGAATATACAGTGCTTGAGTATCCATAGGATATTTGATTCTAACATGCAGGTCATCAAATTCGCAAAATTTTACCATCTCTAGGTATTTGATATACGTCTGACACAACGTAGTTGTCTGCAGACCAATAATAGGCATAACATATTGCAAATGTGGAACTCTTATTGGCTTAGTCAAATACGGTAACAGCTCCACGAACAAGCGAAAACCAGTCATCTTTTCATAAGCTGAACGTGCGTTGAAACCCAGCAGTCAAATTTTCCCGCGATAAATCATCATATCTAAGGATGGTATGTACGCGAAAATGTTTTGTGTCAGCATACCCTTGAAAAGACTGTAGTTTCTCGCCACACGTATGATTGGGTGATACGACCAATAACAGGCAGTAATTAGTACATTAGCGGGATACCTAGTAGGTCAGTCAAGTAGGGCAACAGCTTCACGTACACGCAATAGCCGGTAATCTTATGGCAAGCTGAACGTACGTTGACGCCCAGCAGACAGTCAAGTTTTCCCGCGATGAACCATGTCCATCATCCCTAACCATTACATCTCCATTGCGAATTCTAACATGTCTAGCTACGGCCGTGCTCCGAATACTATAGTTAGGGACCCTGGTTTTTCGCGAAAAGAATTTTGCCCCACTTTGGCTCAGTGCCTTACGTGCACATCTGCATTTATGCTTCGTGGTCAGTGATTGGAAATTTTAACTCTCTCGAGCCTTGGGATTCTACCGGCAAATCACAGCAGTGAGGTGTTGCAGAGACTTTATTGTAATTGGCTCAGACAAATGATGTAAGGCTCTTCACACAGACACGCTGCCAATAATCATGAAGCAGAATTGCAGATGTGCACGTAAGGCACTGAAACAAAGTGGGGCAAAATTCTTTTCGCGTAAAACCAGGGTCCCTAACTATAGTACAAATATTCGCACTCGCGCTGTCTCACTCTGGTAACCCAGACATCCGGCCGGAATTTTGTTGATTCTCAAAAATGTCCGGCTTTTTAGTAGGATGAGACAATGAATACATGAAAAGGTCCCAGAGTTGAATTGATTCTGTGTAAGCAAAACAAATTTGCTCCCTCTTATTTTAAATGCTAGAAAAGTAACAGAATGTTTATGCATTAATGCAGTGCTGATTTACAGAAAGCCATACTTGTTCATTGTGTATGAAAAAAAGTCCAAGAGGAAATTCTTTTAAATCAATGGATTGTACATCCAGCCTGAGTAAGACAATTTTCCAAGACTCGGTAACTGCAATATGTGCTAGAACCAAAGCAATGCAATTATTCGAAACGTTATTGCTTCTCATGCAACCGACATTGTTGTTGAGACAATGGGAAGTATTTCATGTTTTGGCGTCGCTACAGACGCCAGCAATCATGGATCTATGAAAGTACTACCCGTACTTACTCAGCAGTTTGACTGACCTCCTGTTGAGTGAAATGTCCTACTTTTTTTTTTTTTTTACAAAAATGTCCTTTCTTATTCTCAACGTCGCGTAACCCTACTCGGAAGTGACGTCGGACTGCAGAGAGTGAGTACTTGAGTCCAGGTAGCGAGTGTTTGCAAATGCATGCTCGACGTACACTCTATAAAGTATTCCGTGGATTATCTTTTATTTGTTTGCTGCTCCCACATCTTGATATACAGATATGGAAAATAATAATCATAATATTTTAGGAAAAGACACTGCGTGCACAATACCAGCGATTGCAATGTTCGCAGTAGAGTACGAGTGTGTTTACATTACAAAACAATTTGTAGGAATTGTGAGCGTTTGCGATTGCGAGTGCTTATGTAGAGTATGTGAAACACCGCCTATAACTACATCCACGAGATTGTCGCAAAGAGATCATGTTTTATCGGGGGAAAACTTGACTGTATGCTGTATTTCAAAGTACGTTCCGCTTACCAGAAGATAACTGGTTTTCGCTTGTAGCTGGAGCTGTATTTAACTGAGCCAATAAGAATCCCGCTGATATTTGTAGGGACAGGAAGTTATCGCGAAAAGATTTTTGCAGCACTTTGTTTCAGTGTCTTACGTGCGCACCTGCATCTCTGCTTTGTGGTCAGTGATTGGATGCCTTAACGTACAACGTCTGGAGGTTAAACTCGCAAATCACAGACGTGATGTGTCGCAGTTGTCCGTGTACTGATTGGCACAGTCAAATGAATAACAACTGCACAATAACACTCTGCCAATAGCCATGGAGTTGAGCTGCAGGTGTGCACGTAAGATACTGAAACAAAGTGGGGCAAAAATCTTGCCACCAAAACTACCAGGCCTACCAATAACACGCACCAAATATTAATCGCTAAGTCAACTAGGATAACAGCTCCAAGTACAAGTGAAATCCAGTCATCTTCTGGTTAACTGAACGTGCGTTGAAACCCAGCAAACAGTCAAGTTTTCCCGCGATAAACCAACATCTCTAGTCATTGGATGTTTTAAAGATCATTTGTCTTGGTGTTATACTAAGAATCATAGTCTTATGTCGCAGTAACCTTACGCTAATTTGTGCAGTCAAATGAGAAACATGTCTGAAGAAAGACACGCTGCCAATAATCATGAAGCATAGCTGTCGATGTGTACGTGAAACACTGAAACAAAGTTGTGCAAATACATTTTCGCGACAAACTCGAGGCACTAGCTACAACAATATTCTATATATTTTCCTAATTACCTGATAAGATATGTAGGCATATACATTTCATGCAAATTCTTCTATTTGTTGCTTAATTCTTTGAAGAGTGAGATAATTTTGTGTCGTGACATAACCTATAAAAAAAGTTGAAATGTGTTATAAATAAATATTTTCTTAAATTTATATGTTTGGAATAATAAAACTGAATCTAAGAACATGTATACCTGACCTAAATTCACCCATTTAGTCGTTTGCCCAGGAAGTAAGTTATTTAAGAAGAGAGTTAGAACTTCATTGTTAATAACGAGAACATTATTTTTTCCCGAAGACGTCCGAAATTGGTAGGACATACATTCACAACGAATTTAACATCAGAACACGAAATTGAATACAATTTTGATTTCTACTCATTAGTAGTTCTGTAGTAGGGACCGCGGTGGTCGTGGGATCAGACCTCTTGCATCACATCTAGACGATCCGGGTTCGATCACCGGCGGGTGCACATGGTAAACATGACGGACGTTGCCGTTGCTCTGCTAGTTTTCTCGGGGAGCTCCCGTTTCCCCCACCTCTCTCATTCCTTCACTGCTCCACATCCATCTCACCCTCACCTCATCCATTTTTCAGGAAAGTCTTGCTACTCAAGCAGCCGGCCTAACCTTCACCCCGGCATTCTCTCATACACGGTGTGACCCTGCCCGTAGGCGGGAACACGTAGCGGATTTTCATTTTCTTTTTCAGTAGCCCTGTATTTTTATACGATAGCTTATGTTACTGCACGTAATTTTGATAGTACTAGCTAACATTTACTATTTGGTAATTACATGTAGCGTTATAAATACATACCTTTAGTACGTTATAATTTCATGAAAGTTTTCGTTTTTTATGCATAGCCCCTCTGGGTGTCCTCAACTTCGGCAATCTTCGGTCGGCAATCTTCGGTACTTCGGCAATCTTCGGTAAGGAACCGTTTGTCTTATTCGAGTTACGGGGTCTTGCTTCTGCCTCGGGCGGTTGCTCCGTACGAGATTTAATACTTTGAGCTTATCGTTAAAATGGAGGGTGAACATTAAAACACGGGCGCTCCCACGGCGAGGTTGGAGAGGAAACGTGTAATTTCACCGCTGCTTGATTGATTGTGTCAAGCATCCGGTAATAAGTGGCTGTAGCGCATAGGTCGCGTTGCGAGCGGCCGCTGAAAATTCCTGTAGTTAGCCGCCAGGAACTTTCCTAGGTGAAATATCTGTTCCGGAGCAGCCGAGGCAGTCTAGCAATTAAGGTAATGTGATGCTATAAATATACGGGAATGGATACCTTGCCCACACAAACACAAACAAAGTGGCGAAGAGGCTGAGCCATTTGGTGCGAGTACAGATGAGGTGTCTTGAGATCTTCCTGTCAGTGGTATGTTCCTCACAAACTATATGTTCCACAGGTACTGCAAGAGAGTTGTAGCGTGTTTTTTCTCGCAATGTGGTAATCACTTTGGAGAAGAAAAAATACTATTTAAAATTCAAAATAAATATTTTGAGCTCTAGGAGTGGGTTGAAATAACTCACGGTGGGTAACATGTCTATGAAATGTTTAGGGTCAAAATTATTCAGATGGTAGAGGACTTTGAGTGAAAGACTATCGAAATATTGGATCAATTAAATTTTTGCGATGTAATTTTAGATGCATATTTTGCTATATTTCAGTCAATGCGCTGTACCTCAAGACCTGTCATTTTTCGTACCTTCATGGAGGTCCGCGGTGGCCGAGAGGTCAGACCTCTCGCCTCCCACCAAGGCGATACGGGCTCGATTCCCGGCGAGGTCGTCCCCGGATTTTCGCATGTGGGAATCATGCCGGACGATGAAGCTGGTCGGCGGGTTTTCTCGGGGATCTCCCGTTTCCCCCGCCCATTCATTCCGGCACTGGTCCATACTTACATCATATCACCCCTCATCATCGCTAAAGACCTACAAAAATTTCTTCATTCATTCATATTTACCAGTGTTCATCAAAATCTCTCCACTTTCGTGTCATGGTCCCGGGACGAAGGAGAGCGAGCGGCGAAGATGCGAACAACTCTGCAAACATTCCCACGCCATCGCCCAACGACCCTGCCGTATAAACACCGCCCTCATACTCTCTCTCTCTCTTTCTCTCTCTCTCTGTCTCTCTGTGTATGGTTATTGACGGCCTGGTCGAGCAAGTGCGTCTGTCTGCCCGTAAAGAAAAACAGCCGGGCTAAACGAATATATCCAGTATCGCCATTCTTCCTCTGGCCGAAATGCGTCCGGTTCCGCCCCCACACCGTCACACCTTAGCCAAGTAACATAATAAATGACCCGGTCCTCAACTTCCGCCAAGTGTAAGACGCGGCAAAACGCCTTAACTTCCTTATTCTAAAAGACATAAATAAATTACTGCATTTGAGATCGTCATCTTCTTGCTACGGGTCGAGGTGGTCAAACTAGGATACTCGCCTCCCACCTAAGCGAATTTCCGACAGGGTCGACCCGGATTTTCGAATGTGGGAATCGTGCCGAACGATGCCGTTGGTCGGCGGCTTTTTTCGAGAATCTCCTGTTTGCCCACTCTTTCGTTCTGCCACTTCTTCATACTCACATCATATCATTATTCATCAACACTAACAGAAACCGCACCGTATGAATAGCGTAAAATATTGCCTCTGTTCCCAGATTTCCATAAAAATCAATGAAACCAAGCTAGCAAGGATACATTTCTTCACTTACCTTCATTTAAGGCGGCCGCCTACCCCACGCTTCAAATGCGTTGCAGTGTGCTCGTTAACAGATTTTTTTTCTACGAAAATATTCCACGTGCGCCCATTGTGCCAACGTACGGAAAGAAAACAAACTTCAGACAAAGTCGGAACCTCATTGTTAAGACGCCACGCTCATTAAAAACACTGTTTCTAAGACCTCCAACATGGCTAAAAATGGCCTTTTCAGACTGCCGTACTTCAAAATGTACTAACCAGATAGATGTATGTGAAACTCAGATTGCGACTTGCACTGAACTTAGTTGCAGACTTTCCACCAGTACTATTATATGGTCACCGTATAATGTCCCACAGTAAAAACTGTTCGGCGGGAAGCTTGCACGCTAGTTCACCGCTTGGCTCGTTGAGGCGACGCGGCATTTCATGCGCGTTTCAAGGTCGTCCTTACTGCTCCGTCGCCTTTGAGCCTCTCACGAGCTGGTAGGCGGCGCCATTAACGTCTCAATCTACTTGTTATGCTACATTTACTTTACTCCCTTGGTTTGAGTGAAGCCGTAATGGTCATTACCGTCACCTATATATCCACGTACCGAGCAATATGGCCCAACGGTAACACGTCGATCTCGCATTCAGGAGGTTCCAGGAACGATTACTGGCTCAGGCAATCCTGATTTCGATTTTCATGTTTGTTTATCGAAATATCTCCAGGCAATTTCAGGAATAGTTCAAGCCAACTCCCCTCTCAGTTCCTGTTCTAATGTAAAGCTGTGTGACCTTCCTGTTGAAGACACATAAGTCCACCTAAATACATATAAACAAATCTCTACTCACACATGGTGGAGAGTAAAGCCGGATTCTGATCCACAGTACCTAACGTACGTACGCACGCACATACGTGAGTTTTTTTTTTTTTTTTTTTTTTTTGGGATTGTATTCAGAACACTATAGAATGTTGTCTATATGTGCACAGAAGTACTTTTTGTTAGTGCAAAAATTAAATATGACATGTTAATAGTTTCGAAGCAAAACAAATAAAATAATTTATGACAAAAAGTGGAAGTATTTAAACAACGTTATTAATACTTAATTAAAATTTACGTTCTTATGGCTGCTGAAATCTGGATTCAAAATTCACAACCATCACTTAGCATACGTGCGTACGGAGTATAAAAACGTATAAATCTGTAGCATTTCAACTGTTTTTATGACGTAACTAGTAAATACAATTTTTAAATTATAAATATTTTCTTACCTTTTAAGAGTAATCAAGGTAATGCGTATTTGAAAATATGTGATTTACTGAAAGCATTTGTATAGTATTTAGTTGGTATAATAGTATTTTATAGTCATTTTGGAACGGGCTTCATTGGCACCCGTAATAAAAAAAATATTTTTAAGTATATTAAAATTATTGGTCTAGATAATAATATTTGTAAAGTGTACACAAGGGTAGATGGTGTTTGTGTGGCTATGAGAAAGGGGAAAGTATCTCCCCACACTCGAGACGAGTGTACCTTCACATGACGCCCTAAACAGGGGTATATTAGCCATTCGTGTTGATGCGGGCCTCTACAGCAGACCCCCCTCCTTTAAGACGGCCTTTTCCTTTCTCCAGACAGCATGAGGGCACGGAACGGAGATTTTCAACGGCGACGAGAGCTGACAAGAGGTGAGTATGAAGCAGAGCCGGTACCAGTGGCGTAGCCAGAATTTGGGTTCGGGGGGGGGGGGTTAAAATGGGGCATTTTATAGAAACACTAATCCCAACATTCAAAGCGGGGGGTCTGAGGGTCCTCCCCCGGAAAATTTGGGTTTCAAGGTGCAAAATGGTGTTGTTTAAGCAGTTTTAGTAGGGGCCTTTAGAAAAATTTAATATACCAGTGGTAGTAATATTAAGTTTTTTTTAAAGAGGGAATATGTTTGAGTGAAGGATATTACTAATGGTTGCTGTGAATACTCCCTAACAGATTTACTAGTTTACTAGTATTAATCTAGAGAAAATGTGATACATATGTACGAAATTTCTACATAAATTCTAAATTGCATGGTTAAATTTTTTGTCCTTCATATTTCGGGGGGGGGGGGGAATTGAACCCTGAAACCCCCATTCTGTATACGCCCTTTGCCGGAATGAAGGGGCGGAGGAAACAGGAAATAACCCTAAGAAAACCCGTCTCCCATATCTCTTCTCTCAGTCCATCCAAGTCCATCGTGAATAGCCTGCTGATCGTTCGGTTACCAAATCAGTAGACAGCCTTGACGTGGGGAACTTGGGTGGTAACCCAGGGGGAGGGGGTTGTTGGGGTTGAAACACTCCCCGAAAATGCGTGAAAACAATGTTTAATAATGTTTATCATCTGTAAGGTTATATTGCCATTTTACTTATAATTTTTGCGTAAATTTAATTGTTTGTATTTATAACTATATTGCAGGTATTGCCCAATTATACTACTAAATCAACAAAAATCTGTGGGATCCAAACCCCACTTTTTTATCTTAGGGAAACTGCTTAATAGCATTATTTTGCATCTTGATATCAAATTTTTTCTTGGGTAGTGCCTCCGGATCCCCCGCTTTATTGGGGAGGGGGTGTCATTGTTACTTCATAATATTTCTGGTTCTAAACCCTTCCCTCCCAATCATGCCCAAATACAAATCCTAGCTACGGCCTTCTGTACCACCTTCCGAACAAAAATGTCTGTGTGTGCCCCTATGGGAGACTCTCGGAGAAAAAACATTACGCACGGTAGGCATCGCGTACTAGGGGACCTATTCTGTAACGTCACGCCATGTAAATACGGTCTGTCTTTCAGAAGCAGCGGCAATAAATATAGTTCCTAGTGAGTGTCTTTATTTGGTATCCTCTAACATTTCTCTTTACCAGAATATTTGGCAACACAGTAGGATGTGCCCTGAAAAACTTCAAACATCCTAAATGATACATTCACAGTTTCTACACAGTGTTTTGAAATACTAATTAATATTTTTTTTTCTTTTAGAAATAGTACCTCTCCACAAATTCCTATTTAAAGTACCAACATAAATTCCATCACTCTCTAAACCATCCCTCTCTAGAAAAAGGTTAGTGTGCTACACTACCAAAAGAATGCAGCACTACTAGCGTTTTAAGTTTTTTTTCGTTCGCCTACATAACGTGTTTCTTTCTCCTTCCCAGGCATGTTCCAGTCGCATTTGTTTTCCATCGAGAATGTAACCTGCAATTGTCGGCCATGTTCATTCACTTTCATTTGTAACAATACCCTAGGAATAGATATTTATGTAAAGAGAATCACAAGCCGTTTAAACGTCTGCAATGGCACCATATTAATTTACAGAATTCGAATTCTTGTCTTAAAGAATAGCTATGCGATAACTGCATGTATATAAAACCGTATGAGTAGAGACGTACGGATATCGCATTATTATTATTATTATAACCTCCCTTTTCTCGGATAAAGGCTAGTTGGAGAGAAATACATCTATTAAGATTGACAACCGTTCCAGTTTTTATGTGAGGTGCTACTAATACAGAATAACATCGGCATTTCTTTCTTTGGATATTTCCGCTGTCTGGTTAAGGTAAGGTCTTGATCCGGAGCACGGCCGTAGAAGAACAGGTCTGGACACTCGCCTGGAAACTTGACTCCCTTGTTGTTTGGCTGCAGTTCACCAAGTTACCGATAATGCTATACATTTTAGGCGCTGTAATCCGGGCGGTCGGACTCAAACTCCGCCCACTTCCCTCCCACTAAGATAAACAATTTATCAAAACATATTTTTTATCCATTTATGAAATACTTCCTTCGCTCACAATTTTAAATCATGGCTCCAGCAATCTTTATTTACTTTATAATGTAAACATTGGAAAAAAGTGTGCGGAGTTTGAGCCAGACCGCCCGGATTACAGCGCCAAAGATGCAAACATTCTCGGTAACTTGGCGAACTACAGCCAAACAACAAGGGGGTCAAGCGAAATACATTGGTAGATAGGCGAGTGTCCAGACCTGTTCTTCTACGACCGTGGAGGTATAAAGTGTGACTCCTTTTTGTCACAGCGGTAGTTGTCTTTCAATGGACACAGCTTAAAATGTATAGTCGTTATCGGAATTTACTGTATTACCTCAAAATACACATAATGTACAGTATGTGCAATTTATAGTGGAACACATTTTCAGCCAAAAAATTTAGTTTTTATGTGTAGAAATTTATAATAATTCAATGCAAAAATTAATAATAGTTTAATTTGCAATAATAATTTTTAATTATAAGTTTTTAAGTTATTTTTTTCAGGCGACTTATATTTAACAGTTATAAATACAGTTCCACACAGGTGTCAATGCATTTATGGATACGAAACATATAGTCTGTCTCATGTAACTCTTCGTATTTTGACATTTCTCTTCTGAGAACTGTGCCAGACCTGGCTTCCTGGAAATGAACGGTCTCCGCAAGCCTATGTACAGAACACTTCTCAGAAGTGAAGTGTCGAAATACGGAATACTTACATGAGACAGGCTTTCGATACATGGCTTCTTATGGGGTTGTACACAATGGCTTCACCAAAGCTACAATAAAACAGCCTTTACTTTACATTTCCGATAAACTTAAAAACCGAAGTCGAAGTCAAGATGGCCTGCCGTTTTATTCTAAAAAATGTAAGAGGTGGTTCTTAAATGTACTGGAAAAACCTTGTAAATAGCATTCGAGAAGTATTTGTAAGTTAACTGTACAAGTTTGTCAATAGATGGCGTTGCTGTCTTTGTGCAAAATATTATAATTTATTAAAAGCGTTTTAATAACTGGGCATATTTTCGGAATATTTTCGTGATACGCTCTTGTGGTAAACACATAATGATTTATAATACATTTCCGTTCCGAAATAGAGATTCTCAATTTCTTTATAAATGTCGTTACTTTATATCTGAATTGTGTATTGTCGAAATACTTAAAGTAACGTGAACATCAAGTCAAATGTTAAAGTATTAGATTGTGCATAGGCCTTGGGAATGCAAAGGTACAGAATAGGCGCTCTTCCAGGCGGGCCAACCTTCACACAACGTGCGTCGTATCCTCGGGCATGACCGATGCCTCGGCATTCCGACAGCCGTCAAGGGATGAGAAAGGGGAGAGGGAGTTGTAAATCGCTGAGTGCTAAGGGTCACTAGTCGGCGGCAAGGCTCGCCAAACTAATTGAGACGTCATGGGCCGGCGAGTTGCGAGGCGGTGCAAACCTCCCATCGCTTTTTCTTCCACCTCGAATGCCGGACCTCACGCGAGCACGCCCTCTCACGACGCAAGGGCATTGCTTGAAAAAAAAAATCCAGTCCCTCGCTATTAATGAGGATATTAATCTTGCCGCGAAGCTAAGTTCCCGGGGCAAAATAAAAAAAATTCTCCTCTTTGGGTGGACTTAATCCTGCGCCTTCAACGGTTTGTTCTCCGCAATCCGCCGCGGGAGCTTCTGGTTAAACTATTCCGCAGCTAAACGTGAAGCGTGTACGAATCCGTAGTAAATATAATCTACCCGGTAGTGTTGATCATATGATAACATTTATTCAGTCATTGGATGTTCAACGGTTTTTTCCCGAGCGTACGAAAACTCCAAGAGTTATAGGCTTATGTTAGTTACCTATTTCTGGAGACCTGAAAAATGTGCGATTTCATTTGCGGAACAAGCTATAAATCCAATAGCTCTGAGTTTGTGTCACTTTCTCAATTGGCCTTTGACTTATTTGACACCTCCATGGAAGTCTCTGAGCCAATATTAAACAATATAACTAACACAGACCTGCATCACTTTAACAGCAAGCAGCTAATTAGCATGTGCTGTCTGCTTCAGTTTACAAATATTCTTGCAGGCTAGCCTAAAGGTCAGTGAACCCGTGAATTTTCCGGTCTGTACCTATTTCAAAATTGCTGCAACATCTGAAGAAGTGGTATATTTCAGACGCCACAGACCAAATACGGATAGTGCATAATATAATTTTGTACTGGTATAGATTGTTAAGGATAACGTATGCACTTTTGAAAACCGTCGTGTCTAGAAAAATAATTAATAAATATTATTAATTGTGACCTTAGAAGTAAACTTTCAAGTACCGTTGTTACCAAGGGTGATTTTTTTATGTTAAAGAGCGGCAGAAAACTTCAAATTATCTGAAGGGGGGAGGGAAGAACTAGGGTTTCAAAGTGATCATTTTATCCCAAACCAGTTGTATATGGCATTACAAGTGCGTTCTATTCAGTGTTACAAGCATGCTACAGTTAACCACAGAAAACATATTTTCTTGTACACACGTGGGAACTAATGTTTGTTAACTTTTTACGCGGTGTTCTTATTTTTCGTCTGCTGGTGGATATATATAGGTCGTTCGGGATAAAGTGGTCACTTGTGGTAACCTTTGAAAAATATCACTAGCAGTTATTGCATATGTAATTCAACATTGGCTATAGCTGCTTTACTGCATGTTAGGTTGGCAACTAAATTACCCAATATAGTTCCGTGTATTTTCTTAATTAAGTACGACAATATTGGAACAAAATCAACTGGAATCGACATATGCCTACTTGTATTTTATATAATTAAAACACTTTTTTTTAAAATCAAACTTTAAAGGTTCCTACCGACTGGACACTTTATCTAACACACGTAATCATCAAGTGACGCGTCCAGGGAGGTGAGACATAATCCCGTCGTTTGCCATAATGCGCGGAAAGATACACATTGGCTGTAAATATAACTTAAGCAGGAGTTTTCTGAGTGATCGCTTTATCCCGAACCGCATATACCCTGCTGCCAAGCAGAGTAGATCTGAGCAGTAGATGCGCTGGGATCAGACCTCTCGCCTTCCACCAAGGCGATCTGGGTTCGATTCCCGGCGTCGTCGGTCTCCGGATTTTCGCATATGGGAATCGTGTTGGACGATGCCGCTGGTCCAGGGGCGTCATTTAAGGTTTTTCTAGGGGGGGGGGCACAAGATTTTGTTTTCCTGGAACAGTGACCTTGTTGCATCTTTTTTTATTAATTAAGCATGTAAAAATTAGATACTGTAATAATAAAACTTCAGTTTTATGTGCTTAAGTTAGCATTATTTAAATTTAAAAATACAAAAAATATATTTATACACATAAAATTCTAAATCCAGGGGGGGGGGGCATTTGCCCCTCCCCTCCCTGTGACCCCAAATGACGCCCCTACGCTGGTCGGCGGGTTTTCTCGAGGGTATCCCGTTTCCACCGCTCATTCACTACGACCCTGCTCAATACTCACTTCGTGTCACCCCTCACCAGCGCTTAAGACATGACTTCACTGAGTAGAGCCAGCGAAGAGATCGAGTTTAATATTTTGAGAACTCGGACGGAGGTCAACTGTAATCGCACAAGATTTCCGAATTGTCATAAAGTAATGTAAACTGTATCGAGTAGATCGAGTCAGCACCTATGATGGTTTTAATTTTCTTTTCCCGCGAATATCCAAGTCATGGATTCCCTGATGTCGTTGCAGCCGGACGATCGAATTTATGTCTCCTGCGCGCAAGTGGTGGACGGGCGCATTCTTCTTCGAGAGCCGGCGATCCGACGGGAATTTCAACTCACGCTTCCGAACAAAGTAGTTTTAGAGCGTTTCGAAAGTTGGAATGAAATGTTCGAGATGGCGGGCACCTAACTAATCGTGTTCGCCGGAAGTTTCATTCTCGTGAACGGTTCTCTGTTTTCCTTGTGGAAGTGAAATCCAGGATTTTCTCGGAGTTAAATCGAAAGAACACTAAGTAAGCGAGACGAATTGTTAACTGTAGAACGGTGGTCGTAAATCTCGATAATAGGGTGGATAGAACTAAATTTCAGCTTGAGGCATTTAAAGAGTAACTAGAGTAAAGATTTCAAGAGTCCTGTAAGTCACGAGGGTGACTTCTCACTCTATCCCTGGTTACCCTGAGTTTCAGTAGCAGAAGAAACTAGAAAATAAGCGAGGGGGAAAATGCATCAATAGACATACCGAAACCTCAGCGAGAAATGCCCCGTGTTCAAAATATGGAAGAAGAATGCATGACGATAAAAATCTGCTGCGGTCGTAGCTTTTAGTTAAATATTTAACAACTGTTTAAAATACGTAGGCTTATTTTAAATTCACTCCTTCAAAAAAAATGTAATTACTAGCAGGAGTTTAGAAATAACCTGGTGACCCAAAAACTTGATCACGAGACTGAGCCTTGGCAGGTTATGTAATATAGCCACATATTATGTTTCCGTTCTCGGACGCTTAGGTAGCGCCAATGTCGCTATCGTCTCCGACGGTCAGGATAGGCCATGTCCGATTACGTTCTCTACTTCCTTAGCAGCTTAACTCACGAACACACTTCGTTTCTTGCTCATGCTTAGAAACACGATTTCGGGGAACCTCAAAATGATTAAAAACGGGTTTTTCAAACAGTTGTAAAAACAACCATCCAGAGTAGTGACACAAATATAGATAAGCATGTGCTGTACATTACCACACACTTTCCGTAAGTAAAATTGTGTGTCCAAGTGCGATAAAGTCATAATTTTATATTCATGTAAAATAGTGTTAGTTTTGTAGACGATGCTTGTGAGTGCAGTTTCCTCTTATGAAACAATTTCAGCTGGCGTATTTTCTCATAATTGTGCGTCAGAGTCAAAATTTGCGTGTTCAGCTGCTAATAGTGAAAACCAATTTACTTACGTAAGTGAAATAAATCGCAGTGAAACGAAATAAAACATTTGATTTGTATTTTAAAAAAATTGCTGAGTTTGCAACTTTTTTTCTGTATTTTTGCGATTTTTTAAATACAAAATATTCAGTTGTGGATATTTTAATGTTTTATTGCATAGCTCAGGGGATGCAAGTTCACGTGAATTTTTTTCTTTAAGTAGGTCTGTTGGTTTTCATTATTTGCATGGCAGTGCAACAAGCAAATTTTGACTTTGTCACACCGTTTTAAGAAAACTATGAGAGCTAAAATGGTACTCACAAGTATCGTTTACAAAACTAACAATATTTCATAAAAAAGATAAAATTATTGATTTATTTCACAAGAACACCCTTAAGGCTCGGAATCAGTCGCCAAATAAAAAAATTTTATTTTCCGCACTCATGAAATTCTGAGAAGAAAAATGTGATATGCTTTATTATAATATAAATTCTATTTACCTTGCGCTACAATAAAAGAATAGCAGTTGAACTTTTAACGTATATTTAAGTCGCAATCAGTCGAGCAATTTTATTTATGTTCATAATTTATATGACTGATTACGGCTTAAATATATGTTAAAAGTTCAACTGCGATGCTGTTATTGTAGCGCAAAGTAAATAGAATTGATATTATAACAGAAAATTTTACATTTTTTCTTTTCAGAACTTCATAAGAGCGAAAAATAAAATATTTCAATATGGCGACTGATGCGAGAAAACTGCACTACTCTCGTGGTTGGCTTCCTGCGTGGACATATTTTGAGCTTCCGAGTCCTAGAAATGCGGACCGCTAAGGACACAGCATGCACATCACAGCAGTCTTCTCGCTTATACATCGCCTCCGTAAGATCTGCATTGCTGTTACTCCTACTACCATTTTATGGCGTAATATTACAGATAATGGCGTACTGTAGACACAAATCCCTTTTCGAATATTCTGCCTCAAGATGTTCACACACACAGAATGGACTAAAAAAGCACCCATTTTCGCCATTACGAGCCACTAGATATCTTTAAAGAATATAATTGAAGGGTATGAAAAAAATGGCAACACACATTCTTTTTAAATATTTAAATTTTAAATAAAAAAAATTAATGGTAATCTCATATTCTATTATCTGATACAAGAGATTAAGCAATATGACCACAAATGGCAGCACAGCGCAGTTGTGATTCTATTTGCCGGCCACATATTCATAACTCATTACACCAATTATGTACTCATATATTTTTTATTTTTGTGAAGTTGCTTATTTTTCATGGGTTGTACACTAAATCACGTTAAAACGTAATTTATAAACAATGATGACTTTTAATGAAACTTCTTTGTCAAATTGTAGCTTACCTTTTACATGTGCATAACTCAGTTGTGATACATTGAGGGTTACCACTCCCTCTCCCTATGCCCTTCAATTTGTAAACGATTCTTGCAGTGGAAGGAATAGTATATTGGACTGAGGTTAATTCTACTACAGGTTGGAAAGAAAATGCGTTTTCTCATGGGAGAGTTTGGCAAAAGAAAATTTTCTGCCGCTAGTTTCGCTGCTATCGCTAAGAAACCATAAAAAACACGAAACCGTAGTAAAATTAAATTTAAATGTGCTTGGAAATGAAAGAATACCATTGATTTTAATTTAAAGTGAAAAGAAACCAAATTCGCATTTTAAATTATCAACTGAATGAAACTTAAAATTTAAGCTCTGTGGTTGGTCAGTTCACACCCCTTACCAATACCAGCGCTCAAGAGGCAGACATGTTCCCTGTGCCAAACTTTTAATGCTGATATTTCTAACCTGTAGTAGAATTAACCTTAATTGGACATACCTAAGCCATTGCAGCAATGGCGTATGTTCAAAATATTTATTTTATTAGTAATGTTAAGGAATACTGGAGTACCCGAAATGGGCATACAAACATGTAACTTATTTGATGGTATTTTTAAACACAAGCACTCGGAGCAGGTTTTGAAATAACTGCTATCGGTCGAAGCTCTTGCCTTGGACATCGCTCGGTATTATCAGTGTGAAGTGAAGCAACATCGTGTAGCTGGTGGTCGTGGAGCGCGCGCAGGTGCCGTGGGTAAGCGTCCCCGAGAACATAGGTGCGGTTTACTACCACCATGGTAGGGCGTTGCACCTGCCCGCGGCGAGGAGACAGACAGAGAGACAGAGAGAGAGAGAGAAGGGAACGGGGTGCAGCTGGGGGAGTGCCCTGGGGCACCTTACAGTCAGAAGCATCGTCGCTCCTATCCCTTCTCGCCTTGATTAAAGTTAGGATCCCTCTTCCTATGAATCGTCACGAACACGCAGGGACGTCCGGGGTAAGGTAAGGTAAGTGAGTTTTACGTCTCGTCGACAGCGAGATCATTAGAGACGGTGACACAACCTGGTACACAGTGACAGGAGCTGGGAGAGGAGTCGGCCATGGTCTTTTTTAAGAACCCGTGTCACTAATCATGCTGCATTTTTCTTAATTTCTTTCTGACTCCGAGTTCGGCAAAGTTTATTTGAAAATATTCTAATAGAGACTTAACTAGTTACATTATTTTTCAATGCGCAAATTTTATTCGAAGTATTAAAGAGTAGAAGTAAAATAATTAAGCTAATTCAAAATTTAAGGTAAAAACTATCACTCACAATGTAATTTAAACTAGATCACTCCTAGTACCATTTTAATCTACTAATACGCACCTAATTGTAAAAGATAATGCTTATATTAAAAGTCATTGCCGATAATCCATTGTGCCTTTAATTTATAAAAAGAAACTGGATAACTTCTGGAGCGTTGTCGGGAAATAATGGAAAATTGAAATCAGGATGGCCGGAGCCGGAGATCAAACCCGGGTCCTCCCGAATACTAGTCGGTCGTGTCCAACGTGGTACCGTTGCGCCACCCCGCTCGGTCCGTCCGGGATAAAGTGAGCAGGAAAGACAACCTTAGAAAAAAATCAACAATAACAGTAGTTACAATACTCCTTGTACGTTGGTTGGCAGCGAATTATTGAATGTAAGTTAGTTCCGTGCATTTTCCTGCTTAAATACAGCAAAACAGAAATAAACTCTGTATTTCATACACTGTACTTTCCGAATGATGCATTGAAGGATCCTTTGCGCCCTCGCATTCTTGGAAAGTGCAATATGAAGGATGCGGCTATATTTTATTCGTGTCCGAATTCTATCGAGGATGCACGAAGCACGCTGCGAAACATGCTCAGCTCAAGGATGTGTAGCACGTATCGTTGCGCCCTTGCGATAGACATCTGTTTGAACTGAGAATTCGGACTGTATTATTATACACAAAGGATGCATTGCTGTGAAGGGTGCGAGGAATCAGAGATCCAAGGATTAATCCTATGAACTCGGAAACAGCTACTTTTATTTATGATCGCATATAGGTACCTGCTGACTGTATAATTTTACTTATAGAAAATTTAAACACAAAGTGACGTGACCTGCCCGTTGAAGATTAACCGTCGTCTGCACATTGCTTCAGCCAGCGGAGGGTTGCCGACTCTTAGTTCAAAATTCTTCGAGACGAGAGATGGCATGAGTTGACTTACAGCTAGAATTCGTTCGCTGAAATGTTTTTCCCTCCCCCTTGTGTAATCAACACGGTTTCTTATGGACTAAAAAACTTAAAAGTATTAGCAATGACTGTTTATGAATACCATTGCTAAATCATGTGAAGTGAAGGGTTTCTGCGAGTTTTAACCTGTAACGATTGCCAACGTTTGTAACTGGAATTAAATTTATCTACGAAACAGCAACTTTATTCTGTTTCGCGCATTAAGAAAATACTATATTTATTACTGTCAAGTGCGTCGTCGTCGAGCATGGTAGTAGAACTGAATGGAACATGAAGTCTTAAAAAAACGTGTGTTAATATGTTGTGTATTTGTTAGTCGCAGTTTTGTGTTTCAAATTCGAATATTATGTGCACATATTTCCGTGATCCGTAACGGCAGTAGCGCGTATCGTATAAATCAGTCGATGCACAGAAATCCGTATTTTCATTTGTTAAACTCGCAGGTAGGCTATTTATAATAACTAAGACTAGTTTTGATATAGCAATTATTCAACACGTGTATATTTAAAAAGTAGATACTGTCCGCGCTCCAACTCTGAGTCCCTGGCGGGTATGTGTATTTCGCCCGTAAATATATAAATAACACAACGAGGCCCAATAGCATGCGACTCACATGCTGGCCGTAGAAATTTCATAAGTTAGGACGTGTTTGATACTGTGTAACTGTAGCGTACATGAAGTACTACTTTAAAACCCAGAAACGAGCTTAGGATCTCCGTAAATACAGAAAGTTTTATTTAATTAGCAGACCTTGATATCAACGATTTGGAATGCACAAGCTAGATAGGGAACCAGAATAGCATCACCGTTGAGCGTAGACGGTAAATTAATAACTCTCAAATACGATCTTATTGTTAATAAGTAGTATGCTTGTTTATAGCCTCAGAAGTTAAGGTCGTTCTCCTTCACCCACTTGTTTCGTTTTATTATTTTTTTAAAGCCTAAACAAGAAAATGTATAAAGAAACCCTGTTTGGCTATTTTGTTAAAAATGGTTTTGACAATGTTGGCTAAATTTGCAAATACAGTAAATACTATTGTTTTTAATAATCACGCAACTAAAGGAATTTTTGTTAATTGAATAATTAGCAGCACAAAACCATATACTTTCTTGTCTTGAAAAAAAAGTCACCTGTCACGGCAAGAATAATTTTAAACATAACTGTGTCTCTCGTTTAAAATTTGAAAAATAATAATCTCAAAAACAGCAGAAACATGGAAGCAAGACCTTATCTGATCAGTAATATGACTGTATTATTACTAACATTACGTCATTATAAAAAAAAATTGTCTCTTTTGAAAAAACCAAGTTAAATTTTTCCTTTTAGATAATTTATAGTTTCCTGCTACTTTTTAGTATAAACAAAACAACGTAAGTAACAGCCAAAGTGCATGGATGGTAACGTACTATAAAGTTAACGTCATAGAGAAGTCACAATCAATATTTTAAATATTCTTTAAAATAACTTTTTTTTATCGCAAACTACCTATAGTTAGAAATGATGGTATAATGAAAATATTTTGTGCCATCATACCCTTGAAAATGCTGTAGTTTCTTGCAACATACATACATCAGTGATATACTTCGGACACAAAGTAGCTGTCTGCAGACCAATAACACGTATCAAATATTACAATTGCGGAATTCTTATTGGCTCAGTCAAATAGGGTAACAGCTCCAAGAACAAGCTAAAGCCAGTAATATTCTGGTAAGCTGAACGTGTGTTGAAACCCAGCAAATATTCAAGTTTTCCAGCGATAAACTATCATCTCTACCTATGGGTTTGTATTAACATGTGGTGAATCGGCTGAAAAATAAACCAAGGCTTAAAAAGTGCTCGCTTTACCTGTGCATGTGAATAGCCTGTACCACTAGACTTAGCGTGTGCATACCGTATTTATACGCGAGGCCGCTGCAGACACAGCGACTAGGGCGCTTGCCTGTTACCTAGACAGTCAAGGTTCGATTCCCGGTAGGTTCGACTCAGATTTCAGCATACCGGAATCATGCCGGACAATGCCTGCGTTGGTCGATGAGTTTTCTCGGGACTCTCCCATTTCTTCCCCGCCGCCCTCCATTCCAGCGCTGCTCCAGGCTCACTTCATTATCAGAGTCACAGATTTTTGGTGAAAATAATTTTGCGACATCTTGTTTCAACGTCTCATGTGCACATATGCAGTTCTTCTTCACGATTCAGTGACTGGATTTTTTCTTTTTTTAGCTCTCGTCGTTTTGGGATTCTTCCAACAAATAACAGACGCGTGATGTCGCAGAAACCTTGTTAAGATTGGCACAGCCAAACCAGTGACGCGTTAGCACGAAGTCACTCTGCCAATAACCATGAAGCGGGAGCTACAGAAGTGCACGTAAGGCAATGTAAGCGGACTTAAGGGTGTTCAATTGCAATAAAATCATAATTTTATATTTTTATAAATTTTGTTAGTTTTGCAGACGATAGTCATGAGTACGTTTTGCTCTTACGAAAAATGTTTAGTTCTCATACCTTTCTCACAACGGGGTGTCAAAGTCAAATTTCGCATATTACACTGCCATGCAAATAGTGAAAACCAACTGACCTACATAAACAAAATAATTCACTGTGAACTTACATCGCATGAGCTATACAATAAAACATTAAAAATCCTACAACTTAATATTTTGAATTTTATAAAATCGTAAAATATACAGAATAAAAGTTACAAATTCAACCTTTTTTTTTTAATACAAAAACAGTTCGCAGGACTTTTCAAATGTTTTATTACGTAGCCCATAGTATGCTTTTTCACTGTGAATTATTTCACGTACGTAAGTTAATTGGTTTTCACTATTTGTATGGCAGTAGAAGACGCCAAATTTTACTTGACGCACCGTTAAGAGAAAACTATGCCAGCTAAAATTGTTTTGTAAGAGGAAACTGCACTCACAAGTATCGTCTACAAAACTAACACAATTTCATATAAATATAAAATTATGACTTTATCGCACTTGAACACTCTTAACGTCTCGTGGCAGGGAGGGCATTAGAGACGATGACACAAAACTTAGTACGACAGAAACTGTGATAGACGACCATGGTCTTTTGTTAAGGAACCATCCCAGCATTCGCCTGGGGCGATTTCGAGAAACCATGGGAAGATTCGAAATCAGGATGGCCGGAGCCGGGGATCGAACTCAGTGCAACAATTTGGTGTAAACAGTAGTTCTACCCATTCTACCCATTATAAATCTCACCAGTGCTGAAGGAAATCTCTTCAGTGTTCCACACGCCCAGACGTGACGCAGTGACAAGTGGAAGCCTCAGGCGGGCCCATAGACGAGGGAGAAAGTTCTATGGGACGGGGCGGAGGGACGGGAAGCTGGCTGCACCTGTGCCTCGGCCCTTGCGGGTCGCCGACCCCGGCCCAGCGGTGCTCAAGGTCAAGGCGCGTGCGTGAGACTCCGCCCCTGGGGGTCGCCGGGGTCAATTACGGCCCTGATATAGTGAGGGGAGGAGGGAATGTGTGTTCTTCTCGTGCTCCCGGGACCCAGGAACCACCTCGCTAACAGCACCATAGTTTGCACAAGTTAGCCACGAATAAGTTTCAACCCTTGAAAGCAGTTAACTTCCGTCAGACGGCCACATATCCAAGGTCAAATAGCTAGAGTAAGCGGTTAAGTGAGCACTTTCGAAGACCATCTTTTTAATACAATAACCAAAAGAAATACGTATCTTTGTTTTACTCATGTCATTATACAAAATATACAAGACGTAAATAAAATTTTTTAAGGGGGTCGCGGTGGACGAATGGTCAGACCATTCGCATCCCACCAATGCGATTACCAGCGTGGCCGGTCCCAGGATTTTAGGTTGTGGAAATAATGCCGGACGATACCGTTGGTCGGTGGGTTTTCTCGGCGATCTCCCGTTTCCCCAGCCCTCTCATTCCGGCACCCTCTCATCACGAGCACTAAAGACGCGCTGACCAAAATCACTCACTTTTTTTGTTCTAAAGTTCCTGCCACCAAGGTCACCAGCGGTCGATTTTCGGCGGAACCAACACGTGATCTCCCCGCATGTGGTAAACGTGGCGGACGTCGGCGTTGGGTGGCGGGTTTTATTGGGGAATTCGTGCTTCTCACGTTATTATTGTTCTGCCGCTCCTCCGTCGTAGAGCGTAGGTCGTCATTTCGTGTCGTCGTTCTGGGTTCGTGAGATAAAGGCGAGCCCATTTAACACGCTGGAGTGTCCCTTATAATTGTGGGACTGTTTCCTGTGCCATCCATCGCGATTGTAAAGAATTCATCTCGTTCTGTAAATTGTATTCAACTGCTTCCGTCTTACGATTTTATGCATGTCTGAACTGGGTCTACGGTGAGCCGTGCCACAAATACAAACACTGGGACACACGTGGGTCGGACGAGGTCCATGTGAAATTAAGAACAGTTGTAGTAACCCCTGCTACAATTGTGCAAGGAGAGGTACTAAGCCAGATAATCAGTGAGCCCAAGGATCCCGAAATCATCGGTTTTGTCAGACACCTACGGTGGCCCAATCAGAAGTCTGTTCTCAAAGTGTGATGCCCTTCCCTCCCCAACACGCTGCAGTTATTATGGCTACAAGTTGCGTACTATACGATACAAAATTAAACTTACGTATTTTTACTGCCGCTGTGCCTGAAGAGTACACGAGCACAGCGGATATTTTATATAGAGTCAGGTACAGCAGCATGAGAACAACAAGAGCGACATTTACTCAAGTGCCTAACGCCTCATCACTCTTACGTGCTAGTCGTACAGTGTTTCAGTCCTAGAAGAAGCGACGAAGGCAAGCTGAAAACTGTTGTTTATCATTTTCAATAATTTTTCTTTTTGAATACATTCGGTAAGATAAAATCAAAACAACACGGACCTAAATAACGAATTTGAGCACTTTATATTTAAAAAGTTGCTCAACTCTAAGATTGCTACTACGGACTAAAGAGAATGCAAAAATGTGTATGCTGAAATTTTGGCCAGTGCGAGTTTCCAGCTTTGGTGAGGGGTGACATGAGGTGAATATTGAGTGGTGCTGGAATGATGAGTGGGGAAACGTGAGATCCCTGAGATAACCCGTTGACCTACAGTATACGATATCTCCCACACAATTCCCACAGGCGAAATTCCTGGACGACCACTCCGGGAATTAAACTTAAACCGCCTTGTTGAGAATGAGGCAAAAACAAATTTACATATACTGCACATTTTCATAGTACTGAGTCTCAAAAGGCGTGCTCGAGCGATGGCATGAGCGTCTGTTGTATTTATTTTCCTGGCATAACCCTGATTTCATAAAAAAAAAATATTTATCCGTGATTTTGCATCTTTTTTTTTTTTATTTTAACTTCACACTACCAAACTAAAATTTCAGAGCAAATGTATACTGAACAGTTGACATTAAAATTTCAGAGCAACCAAGCTAATGGTTTCTTGTGAATATGCTTATTGCACATTTAGAACGCTGTGTCAGAACGTTCCACCTATGATTATAACGTACTGACCAAAGAAAAGTACGAAAATAATTGTAAACATTGAAACGGTTACTTGCTCGTTGGCATTCCTGACCTTTTAATTACTAAATAACTATTTTACAATTAAGTCTTACAACTATTTGCTGGTTCCCCTCCTGTCCACCAGTTAGTGACGGAAGGGGGTGAGTGTCTTGCGCGTGGGTGGGGCGAGAGGCCCCAGACACTTTGCCCTGCACCTGCTCGTGTTCACTAAGACATAATATATACAAATTACTATTTTTCCTTATAAAACTTGATACGGTGATGATGCCTTTATGAAAACTATTTTACCGACATCCTGACGGATTCTTATTTGTAACGATATTGTCTTACATTTTCATGTTATTTTCAGTTTCATAGTTCGGGTTGTTTTTATCGTACAGTTTTTTTCTCGTTCATTGTGCGTTTAATAAGTAGTGCTCAAAATCTTGGACATCTTGGTATTTAGTCTTATTTTATAACTTTATTTAATCTAATTGTTATTGTAATTTTTTTTCTTCCAGCTTCTCATTGAACTCTGTTAATCTAGTTTGTACTAGTACATGCGATGTCTTTACTACTCTTTTGTTGTTTAAATTTTAATTTAACTTTCATGCGGTTTTAATTTTTTCATGATACAACGCTAGTTCATTATTGCTTTTTAATTTTAGTATTACCTTAGATTTAAGTTTGAAATGTCATAAAATAATTGTAAACTGTAGACTGAAATTTTTATGGTCCAGTGTAAGACAAGGCGACATCGCCTTAATTGCGCCATTAATAAAGTCGTATTATTATTACTATTATTATAGTAGTCACAAGACATATTTATGATTAAATATGAGATTTATACCAGTTGAGTAATGCTTATGACTATAAAATAGAATTAATCGTGGTGACAGCCATATGGGCACGTCACAACATTTGTAAGTTTCTGTCACACCAGTCAGTAATGTAACAAACCATGAACTGAAGTTAAACCCAGTACCACTACTACGGCCATCAATTATGAACACGTCTAAACTTGGCAAATTTATTAAGACATTAACACGTTCACCTGCTTTTCTTGCTTCGCCGCCAACCTTGCAACATTTTTTCCAGTCTTTTTTTTTTTTTTTTTTTTTTTTTTTGTAATTATGGGCAGTTTATTTGTTCCAGAACTGGGCACGTGTAAAATTCATGTCCCAAAAAGTTATACATCGAATGCCCATGGTAATTTTAAATGTGTTAAAGATGGTTTATAACAGTTTTGCATCTCCGCAACGAAGGTCATATTTTGTTATTTCTCTCCCTAAAAATGTGGGCTGTAAACGGAATCGCAGGAAACCTGTTTTTCCAGGCCGTTAAAGTTGCGCCCAAAGGAAAAGTCTTAACTGAAAACAGACTTTACACTTGACTGCCGAGCCAATAGTTCGACAGGTTTGCTTAGCTAGAACTTGCTTCGACAGCGCTGCCGGAGATAACTTCGTGAAGTTTGCATAGGACTGTGCACACATTTACCTTTCGAAGTTCACGCTGATCAGATGGCACTGTGGTCAGAGTCAACCGTAACTCTACCGCCACTCAAGCTTCGCCAAGTCCAGCGAAGCCTCCATGGCAAGTACTACGAGGTCAACTCACCAGCTTTTCTTCGTCAAGTGCTCTCTATCAGACCATGATTAGAAATACATATACCCATACGTAACTTTACTTTCAATTACGTTTTGGTTTTTCTGTCGGCATTTGATCTATCACTGGACATTATATATATATATATATATATATATATATATATATATATATATATATATATATATATATATATATAAACTCATTTTACAGCAATGGCTACCAATAATAAACAGACACTCAAACATTCGTAAAGAACTAGAATTACATAGGATATTAATACTATTACATAAAGACACATATAGGCGGTTCGGGATAAAGTGAGCACTCAAAAAAGCCCTGCTAAAGATCTATTTTCAGCCAATTAGTATCTTTCCGCGCGTAACGGCTGACGCCATGAAAAGTCTAACCTCTTTGACCACGTCACTTGATGTTTGCGCGTGGAAGATAAAATGTGCAATCGGTAGAAAGCTATATAGTTTGATGAAAAAAAAATTATTAAGTGTATAAAATACAAGTGTATCGATTTGGGTTGATTTTGTTTCAGTATTGTTGAATTTAAATAGAAAAACACATGGAACTGTATTCAGTAAATTCGCTGCCAACCATACAAGCAGTAAGGGCACTGGAGATAATGTTGAATTATATGCAGAAACGGCTAGTGACATTTTTCAAAGGTTAAATTTTTAGTGCTCACTTTATCCCGAACAACCTATAATAAAAATACTATCACATCGCGGCGAAAAAGTAGTATGCAGTTAGAGGGTGGTCGTACCTGATTGTATGCACACACAGCTATTGAAAACATGCTGTAAACCACCTGTCATGTTTGTTTGTCATGTAAGGTACGTGTGTGACGTAACGACGGTTGTATAAGCTCAAGGGACTGTAACGTCGCTGCTTGCGTCTTTGTGTGCAGTTTTAAAGGAAACTGTAGATACTAGCCACTTTCACCGATGAGTGTCCTTTACGTTCACGTAATGACCATAACGTCATAAAAGTTGTGATTTGAGGACTTTTACCCTCTTTTTTTTTAACCTTGCCAAAATACGATTCTTAAATTATAATATCAAGGACTAGGCTATACGTTTACAAAGAAAATTATTTGGTACAGTCAAGTTTGTCTATGACGATAGAAGAATATATTAACAAAGTGTATATTTAAGTGGACTAAATCCCCTTGTAAAGATTACTTAATCCGCCAGGCAATAAAATATTTAATTGATTCAGATTGTACACGTTTGTAACATGTATATCGTTGACACTATCAAACTTTTTTCTCTGTGTTGCAATACGGGTACACGTCGTTTGCCCCAAAGTCGTTTGCTCTAAAGTGTAGGGAAAACAACTTTAAGACAAACGACTTTAGGGTAAACGACTTTAGGGCGAACGAATTTGGGGCAAACGACTTTAGGGCAAACGCCTTTAGGGCAAACTACTTTAGGGCAAACGGCGCGCTCCCTGCAATACGACATTTTCGCCATTTTTCACAGGTATCCAACTCATTAAATATTTTGCATGATTTTTCCAAACAGCCCGTGTAACAATGGCGTTTTTTTTTTAACTCGCATACACTTCACATAGATTCAATATAATTTGATACGTCTGAGTTCGGTACTATTTAAGCGTTATATATGTTTAATACTACGTCAGTAGACATTATTTTATTTTAAAAATAACCTAAGATGTTTATTCCACCTTGTGTACTGTAAATTTTGTCTTATATTGTGACACGTGACGTAAAATTAACAGTTATTTTCTCATACGTAGCCGTCACAATTTGCTGAAGTTAACGAAACATACAGTAGTATACAAGTGTAAGTGAAATCCCAGGCGCTTAATTAAGTCGGTTGCCCTACATGATACTAATATACGTGTTTGATGTACAGAAGCAAGCGAACTGGCTTATGTATCTGGTGCACCATTGCCACTACGTCCAATTTTCGACGAGTTATAGTAGCTATTCAACTCTAAGAGGTTTTATTTTCATTTTATAAATAGAAGGTCTTCCAAAAAAGTTTATAACTGGGCTTTGAGTTGGTATAATTTCTATCTAAATAGAATATATCTGTAGATATAACTGTGTTTATTCCGTTTCGCATAACTGTAGTAAGATTTGAAAATTTTGTGAGTATTTGTTGTATTAGTTTTGCAGATGTTTTATTGAATATTAGTTCATGTGTTTTGATCTTAAAATAAATAAGGGGCTCCAACTCTAGCGTGTGAACGGTACATTTTACTTTTACGTTGTAAATGTTGCGTGATTATTTTTAACATTGAGTAATGTTATAATACAAAGCAAACATACCTCAGATTCACTTTTAAGAGAAAAAATAACGGATGTATCAAACTTCTCCAAAACACAAAAAGGAAATGCCCTCATTACTGTCGAATTTTACTGGAACTATGCAAAACAAAGTATAGGCAGATATCTGCAGATATTTTGATAGCGTGATAGAAAAGATAACAACAGCGAAGGCCCTACGATAAACTTTACCGAAATCTTCCAAGGCCGTTTCTGTGGCTTTTAGTGGGGTAAGGGAAGGGGGCGAAGAAAAGAGATTTAGTCAGCTCTTGACATCACGGCTTTGAAGGCACATAAGGATGATATGAGGTGAGTATGGAGCAATGTTTTAAAGTGGCAACGTAATTTAAGGACGGAAGAAAGGGAGCACCCCCAGGAAACCCACCGTCTAGCGGCAATATCCGTATAGTGGAGAGTTAGGAAGAAACCTGTGTTTTAGTTGTGTTTCAGCTCCTCACAGTAGTCTGCTATTGAAAAGTGTTATCTTTATGCAACTCAGTTCATTAAAAATTGTTTTAGAAGTTTCGACTGGAAAAAAATGGCTATATCAGACGTATACTCTCAATGCACAGGCCTGGAACGTTTAATGGAAAATGGTCCTCGAAACTGTGTTACTTTTTAAATCAGTTCTTACACGGGATTCCAAAAGGGACATCTCTTTAATACCAATATTTCCAATTTCAACCCATAAAAAATGGTTATTTGATGTAGAAACAACAATATTTGGTTTCTCTTTTTAGAACCCTGGTGTAAAAGTAATTTCGAATATTTAACTAACGATACATTTGTTTTCAGTAATAAAAATTGACGGAACAGGTGGGAGAGGCTATTCACGTATGCGCTTAAGGGTGAATTTTTGACAATTTTATTGTATTTTCAGTTTTTGAGTCATAACATTTATTCAGAATTGTATTATCAAAATTTTCTCTTCGACAAAGCATAGGATATATTCATTGTAAACTGCTTGAAATAAATAATGGAATCTTTAATTAATTTGTTATGCAGAATTATTACAAGATAATTCTTTACATTTAACCTATAATTCTCTTCCAATGATTCTGCATGGCAAATTAATAAAAGATTCCATTATTATTTATGTCTAACAGTTTACAAAGAATATATCCTATGTTTTGTTGAAGAGAAAAAATTGATAATACAATTCGAATAAATGTTATTGCTCAAAAATTGAAAATATAATTAACTTGTCTAACACTCCCCTTTAATTAAACCTTGCAGCAAATTCTGAAGACAAGTTTAGTAAGTGGCTCAAAGATAAATGCTTGGCCTAGCGACTAGAGAGTTAAAAGGAGCTCATTACTTAAAAGTTTATGGCAAATAACTTACATTAAAGTGATCTTACAGATAAGTGCAGACAAATTACGTCCAGAACTGTCAAAATTTTTCCACCTGTTACTTGATTAGATTGCTTCAGTTAATGAAACATTGTGTTTGTAATGAAATATGCGATATCAATTTTTATTCGACTAATGTATCTGTGAAGTATTTCAAACGTCTAGTTCCAAAATTGTAGGTAAACTTTATGTTTGGCGACACAGCTTTTACCGGCAAAGTTACAAAACCAGACATATTCACAAAAATATGAAAATGAGTTTAAAACTTTTTCAAGGTGTAGTTGGTGAGTTACGCACGAATATATAGTCAAATTTAATTATAAAATTGCCTGAACTATTTAAAAATAAGGTGAACATTTGTGTTATCATTCAAAACCTAACATGTCCACCCCGCTGTTATAGTTGTGCATTCAAAACAAGGGAACACAGCTGCTATCTATTGCACGACGTACGGTGACAAGTTTTATTATCATTTCTAAAATAAAGTCTTTATCCATTATATTCACTCAGAACTAGACATCAATAGTTCCGAAAAATTCGTAGTTTTATAATGTACCGAACAGTATCAATTTCTTTCACACTACATTTATCGTAATACCCCACAAAATATAAGTTTTTTTCGTCCCATAGTTTTCGTACAACTGCATTTCAAAGTAGTGATTTGACTATTTTCTCTACTTATCCAAAGTAAAAACTATTTAAAAGATACGAACGTAATAATTTTGAGTAAAAGAAAATGTATTAAGCTACAGAATGACACCTTTATAATTTCACGTAAAAATTTTTGTATCAAAAAGATTTTTTGAGTCTACCTAAATATTTGCATATCTTTGAGCATCTTTTTTTTTATTAATATTTATAGCAACATAACAGTTTTTCCCTTTCACTGTAAAATTAGATTAGTTTGACATTTCCGTGTTTGAAAGTTCGCTGCTCATACTGTATACATATAGTACCATTACTGTCCAAGGCACTAAACCAGCTCTCACTTTACAGGGAATGGACTATAAAATTACTGTAGCTGAGCTGAAGTATGGTTAGGGATCTCAGTGGTGTTAGTTTGGCAAGGTACAATTTCCGCCGCTAGTTGTGCTAATGTCGGTGAGGTATAAATTTTGGGCTGCCCTTACAGAGAAAACGTCGTTCTTGGAAATGTTCAGTTTTGCACTCGAAGTATCCTATTCCATGAGCGCCAGAATGAATGAGTCCCTGTACTGATACCCAATACTAGCTACACAAATGTAGCTAGCAAAACTCTTACATTCTTAACCTGTAGTAGAATTACTGCGGATTCACAACCGCGTTGAATGTACATTTCGGTTTTTGTTGAAACAAATAAGATAATTTACGACCAAAAAGATTAAGGATTTGAAGAAAAAGTAAAGTCTTAAGTTCTTACGATGACTAAAAACTATATTCACAACCAATCACCCCATAGAGTACATGCGAACAAAGTATAAGGCTGACCAACTCAATCACGTACGTACACACGCTACGCAATGAAGAGAATGCTCGCTTGCATGCACACTCAACGGTGTTTACTTTCACACGTACGTGCGTTAAGTGTCGGTTGTGGATCTACCTTTAACCTTAGCAGAAGCGAGCAAGCGGTCTCTCCAACGTTTCCATAACTCGCGGAAGACGCTGACACGATGGAGGTAAGATGTGTGAACCTCGGACCACGGCATTTAGAAGAGCTTCTTTCAGTCGCACTTTGCCCGGCCCACGACGTGGAAGAGATTCCCCTTCCCCCAGTCTCCTTCCTGGCCTGCGGTCCATTATTTAATACCTCTGCGTCTCTCCTCCCAGCCCACTCCTCTCTCGACTTTGTCGGCTTCTTTGGCCGCTTGATTCCCCCACGCCCCCCGTCATTTGTAAGCTCCATTATTCGACGTAAGCCGACGCGCATCACGACCCACCCCACTGCGAGGAGGAGAGACATTATCTTGTGGCAGCGCGCAGGCGCCCGGGACACCAGCACAATCCTTGTCGCGCCATCATCTCGGTCATTGTGGCAGGGCACGGGCCGGGCCAGGGCCACTGGCAAGCAGGAGTTTATTATGTCGCCCGGGAAGATGTTATCCTGCTCCTCTGTGGAGCTGGCTTGTTCTCTGTACTCGCAGCCGGTGCGTCTGTCCCAGTCCCCAGGTGGATGATACTCTCAGTCCCAAGCTGGCCGAAGGGTTCTGGCTACTAATACAGTCTCGCAGTCTATCCTACGAGCTATTGCGCCATTCGACAGTCGAGGAGATAACTTTCACACATTTCCACCTTATAAAACACACAGGAAAGTGAAACAACTTATATGCTGCGATACTGACGAAAATTAAATATAGCAGGGTTGAAATTTTGAGGGTCAATTAATAATCGTTATGAATATGACATATGTAAGTGTTATATTGAGCTTTTCAGTAAGTAAAAAAAGTCATGTCTACTTCCGAATTATTGTTATGGGCACTTCTACATTTAAAGATAGCAAACTTTCAAGACTCTACATAGCAGATGTTGTACCCTTGTTTTGAATTCCAAATGCTATACCTCGGAGGCATATGTCATTTTGTCCACTTTTTCTCAAAATGCACTTTTCAACATAAACATTAACACAGATTAAGTACTCTCTAAGGGCATACAACACAAAGTCCACATTGTACAAAAAAACATAATTTTAGGTGTTAAACAGCTGAATTCACTACTGAATCACACTCTTCAAACTGCCACGCCTGAAATATATTATTTTTGTGACATAGTGTCTTATACCTCCGAGGTACAGAATTACGTTGGTATAAGAATGTCTGGTTTTGAATGAAAACCCAAATATTTGACTTATTTTTCAACGGAACGTATAATGTTTTGATTATATCCTATTATGTACTCCTAACTCATCAGCCAGATATATAAAAATATGCTAAGCTAATTTTCGGATTTTTATGGACAAAGTTTTCAGTGGTCCGTTGTGAACCACAGTTTGGTTTGCGGGTTTCTTCTGCTGTTAGCTAACTCATTGTTTCACGGTTTCACAGTAACTATATATCACATTTAGATTTTGTATATTATGACATTCACCAGCTGACATAAAGTGCGATCTTGGAAAGAACTGTGCAATGGGAGTGCATTACTGGATTTAGTTGCTTGGACAAACTCCATTGCGAAATAAATGACTCAAAGAAAACTATAGCTAATAGATACATACAAACAAATAAGCAGAGTATGCTTTAGTCAACAGGATACATATATAGGCCTAACATAAACTTCCAAAATATAGAATCGGGTAAAAATAAAACAAGGAACAAACAGATAATAAATTAAAATAACAAAAATAAAAAATAAAAAAGAAGAAACCCAAGTTAACATGCGACACAACAATGAGACAAAACAAAAAAAAACAGTAGATATAAGACACGAACAGAAAAACAAGCGACACAACGATGAGACGAAACAAAGCACGGTAGTTTTCCAGATAGACAGTATAACGACGTTTCGGAAACTGGAATCTGTTCCTTAGGCACACAGGGTTCAGAAATACGAGTGCACTCATTCATGAGGTAGACTATCCCCTGCCATATCCGTAGGCGACCAATCAAGGCCAACACCACGCCCGAGGGGGCGTTGACAGTCTGTATATCTTAGTCGTTTGTGCCCAAGGGTCACGGTGGCGTATTGGTCAGACCACTTGCCTTCCGCCATGATGGTCCCAGCTCTGTTCCTGAAGGGGTCTCTCCCGGTGGGAAATGTGGTTTACGTTGGCCGGCTGGTCTTCTCATGGCATTCTAAGCAGACATCACTCATGTGTGATGAACAGTTTTCGAATAATTTGGTAACAACCTAAGATCTACACACCGCTCGGTGGCCTGGGTAGACGGTCACCTTAAACGTTGACCGAAATCTACTACAGTTCCATACTCACCGCACGTCACTTCACTTGGTTACTAAACTAATAATCGCCTTTCTTTTGTCTAACCTTCTCGTCCGTACCGCATACGAGTATACCAACCGCCCGAGTATTTTCTCTTCCTCTCCAACATACCCGTTGCAGGAGCGTCATTTAGGGAGGGCAAGAAGGCGGGGCAAATGCCTTCCCTGGATTAAGAATTTTAAGTGTATAAAATATACTTATTTGTATTTTGTTATTTAAATAATGCTACCTTGAGCACATAAAACTGAAGTTTTACTATTAAAGTTTCTAATTTATACATGCTTAATTAATAAAAAAGATGCAACAAGGTCACTTGTCGAAAAAAAAATCTTGCCCCCTCTCCCCCCGCCCCAAGAAAAATCTGAAATGACGCCCCTGACCCGTAGCCGCGCAGTTTTCGTAGATGAATTTTTATCATTACGTGGTCGTTCCGCACCTCCTTCGATGCCTCGTCTGCTGGTTTTCCGTAGCTTCAGCCACCTCAGGGGCACTGGCTAAACGCCAAACAATCACTGTTCACTCAGCAGCTGCCTATCTTATTAATAGTCTCAGGAATCTAGATCTAGATCATTTTGAAAATGTGAGCTGAACTGAACGGCGGGGGGTTTGTTAGGTTAGAAAGCTACAATAAAAATTAATGTAAAGCTCTGTTACACCTCGCACCTGTGACGAGTTAAGTGTTTGCGCATGCGCAGACTCTTGTTACTATATAGTACGTTCGCCATTTAGGCATTAGTACATCAGACCATGTAAGGTCCATAACTAGGAACGAATGTAAAGTCCTTTAATGTAGGGGGTAAGTATTCGACAGTAATAAAATTACTCTTGTCTGAAACACTAACATAACTGATTCTTTGTTATTATTATTACGAACGTGGGGAATTTTAATTTAAATAATACTTACATTTACAATCAAAACTACTTGTACACATATGAACACTCACAAACCTTTTTATTAAGCATGTGTCAATTAGAAAATGTCTAGAACGCCATTATATTTACAAGTTTCAAGAATGTATTAATTAAATTGACTAAATCTCTTACCATCCCCCCCCCCTCTCTCTCTCTCTCTCTCTCTCTCTCTTACTTTCCCGAGAAATATTTCCTTACTTTATATTTTATGATTACTAAATTTTCTGGTTATTTTTCTTCTTCATTTATATCCCAGTGTTATCTTTAAAAGAGGGTTCAATGATTTACGAACACGCAATAGCAATGGAAAAATTTAAGTTTTTTCTGTCATCATTTGTGCCAATGTATCCAACTTAGTAATCAACAGCAGGAATTGAACCGTATACTTACAATTACTTATAAAAGTAGCCAGTTGACTATGCCCATTAATCACATTAAATAGAAAAGTAACTGTAGATAAATTTTCAGTGGCGTATGAAGTACATCAAACCGCCATGTAGCCTCCGTGGCGCAATCGGCTAGCGCGTTCGGCTGTTAACCGAAAGGTTGGTGGTTCGAGCCCACCCGGGGGCGTTCAGTTTTACCTGCAAAATTTTTTTAGAGCAGAGCTTTGCTGCAATAGAACCATTTTTATTTTACGAAGTGATTTCTGGATTGTTATTTGAAAAGTAACCGTTCAAAGGAAATACACGTAAAACGAACGTAAACAGGGGAAAAAAAACACATCTTGCCTCGAAACTGCCATGAGATTATGTTCCAGTATGACCAAGTGTTAATTTAATTTGAATTTAAGTTACAAAATGAAATCATTGTTTGCATCATAAACTGATCGTGTAACCGGCTGTAACAGACAGAATTCTTGAATAAATAAATCCTTCACGTATAAAATGTGAGACATATTTTCCAGGATTAACTTTACAAAATACATAACGCAATATTCCATGTTACTACAACAGCAAGCTTTATGGCGATTCAAACCCAGTTACCTAAAAAAACCTCTCCTGCTTAACTACGGCAAATTCAGTTGTTTCGCAATTGTACGCGAAAATCAGAAAGCACATCACTACTAAATAACA